>JANHFM010005990.1:42899-53513 GCA_032468115.1 Grayia smithii | reverse complement strand
AAAGAATTCTATTCTATTCTATTCTATTCTATTCTATTCTATTCTATTCTATTCTATTCTATTCTATTCTATAATACACTTAATATCAAATCTTGATTTCTGCAATTATTAAATAAAATGGATTTGCTCAGCGGTGAAATCCAATTTTTCTTTTACTACCGGTTCAGTGGGTGTGGCTTGGTGGGCCTGGCAGGGGAAGGTTATTGCAAAATCTCCAATCCCACCCCACTCCAGGGGAAGGATACTGCAAAATCCTCATTTCCTCCCCACTCCTGGGGAAAGGATATTGTAAAATCTCAGTTCCCACCCCACTCTGGGGCCAGCCAGAGGTGGTATTTGCTGGTTCTTGGAATTACTCAAAATTTCCGCTACTGGTTCTCCAGAACCTGTCAGAACCTGCTGGATTTCACCCCTGGATTTGCTGCTTTATATTAAAACCTTTGTTGTATTTTTATCAAACCATTTATTCTGATGCATTATTCATTTCTAAGAATAGTTTTTATGTTTAGATAATCCTTCCAATCTCTTTATATAGATATGTAAAGTTTTAATAATGCTAAACATGACTTACAGCAGACTGAAGAGTTCCCTGTAATTTTCATCTCCTTTTCCCTCTGATACCAAACTGTCTAGCTTATCAATCAATTCTGCCTCCACCTGGATCAAAAAGAAAGAGTAGCTTAGTTCATAAACTAAATATAAAGAAGGATGTGAAAATGATATTTCATGATATTTCTCCTACTCTGCATGAAGCTATTATTTTTATGGAGATATGGATGATTCCTGTTTCTTAATATAGAGTTCCAAAAGTAGCAAAATGTAATTTCATAAAACAGTAGTTTTATGAAAAATAATATGCCTCATTTGTTTGAGCAGCACTGTCAAAACATTTTTGACTGGACATCAAATAAAATGGCCTTTTTTCATTTTCCACATACAATACCACTACTCATTCTAATATATATTTATGCATTTAGTGTAGAATTAAACAAACTTTCTAGAAAATCAGTGTATTAGTTAAAATGTAAAGCAAAACTATTCTCCAAGATTGTTACTTGCTAATTAAAATTGATCAAAAAATAATGAGGTCTTCATAATAATTCCTTGCTATGTAATTGCAATTCCAAGACTTTTTTTAATATTAGTGTCTTAATCTTCTCTGGGCTTTCTAAAAGCTCATTTTTTCCACATATATTCCACAGGTATTATTAATCTACTGAGAAACTAGTGATTAAATAAAACTCATTTTTGTCTGAATAAATATAGCATTCTATTAACAGACAATTCACAAGTAAAAAGGAGTTGTTTTTGTTGCACAGATATTTACTGGATATTAATAGCATTATAAGACTGTCAAACACACCATTCCTCAATATCTTTCATTGCTTTAAACAGCTCACCAATATTTTTTTGCCATTTCCCTTATTTCATTGCTTTTTCAATAACATAAGTTGTGTGTATATTACAATATTTTTTAAAAAGGAAATTTTGTTGCCCTCAGTTGGACAGACTTGTTTTTCTCTAGTACATGGGGAAGATTCATGTTTTGTATATAAGATATGGTGGATGGCTAGAAAAATTCTGTTAGTTTCCTTATACTTTATTTCATACTGCACTGGAGTTTTCTTATAACAAACCTGTAGATGTAACAGTATTAGTGATAGCTTGGAATGTGTTATAACTTTTATAAAGTTCTTAAAACCAAACAGCTCTAAGATTTGGAAAAAAAAAACCAGTTACACATTTGCAAAAGATGATAACAAGACAGACTGCACAAGTTATTTAAGTAATTATCAGCAATATTTGTGTAGATATGATCTGTGGCTATATACAGATGTGATATTTTTAGGAGAAAGATATTTTTAGGAGAATGTATATCATAGCCAAACCAGTATGATCCACTTTTCTGTGATCAACAATTAGTTTAGCTGACCATGGGAATGTGGTGGATATTATATACCTTAACTTCAGCAAAGCATTCAGTAAAGAATCCAATGATATACTGATAGAGAAAAGGACAAAATGTCGGCTGGATTATACTATAATTAGTATAATAGACTGAACAATCATATCTATTAGGTATATTCAATTGCTCAACATCAAATTTGAAATGTTGACTGGTACATCAGAGTTCTATTTTAAGCCCTATGCTGTTGAATAGATTTATAAATGACTTAGAAAAGAGAATTAAAAAATAGTTATAAAATATGGCTAGTCAATATAAAAGTAGCGGGGATAGCACATATCTTAGAGGACAATGTTAACATTCAAGAAGACCTTGACAAACTAGAACAATGATCTAGAAACATCAAGGTCAATTGCAGTGGAGACAATTGAAAAATCCTATATTTGGATAGAATAAATCAAATGTTTGGGTGGAGGAATCTTACTGAGTAACATGCAAAAATATTTGCATGTGAATAAAAAATTAAACATGAGCCAACACTATGATTCAACTGTAAAAAAGCAAATGCAATCCTATACAAAAGTAGAATATAAGATCAGAGAAACAATTGTTCCTCCCTATTCTGTGTTGGTTACATCACATTTAGAAAATTGCCTTCAGTTCTTGGCATCAGATATTAAAGAAGAATTGGCAAACTGGAACATGTTTTGAAGACAACAACCAACATGCTATGAGATGATTGGATGCATTGGACATGTTTAAACTGGAGAACAAACTACTGTGTGGAAACACAATAGTGACCTTCAGAAATTTGAAGAATTGTCATATAGAAAAAGGAACAATTGTTCAGAGTTGTTCCAGCAGACAAACAAAGAAATCATAGATTTAAATAATAAAGAAATAGATTTCACTTGAACATTAGGAAATATTTCTTAATGCTGTTAGTTCTTCAACCATAGACTGCCTTGTGAAATGGTGGACTTTCCATCTAAGGAGATATTTAAAATTAAATTTAAGATTGAAAATATACTTAAAATTTAAAAAATTACAAGATAGGTTTACATTTAAGTTATACAAAATGTGATCTGTTCTTCACCCAAGTCCTAAAGGAAATGCAATTAAACAAATGAATCAAAAGTATTACACTTGCTCATTATTGAGGAGAAAAGAATTCTATTCACTATCAAAATCTGATCTTTACAACCCAGGTTTGTAGAAATATATCATGGCTCAGGCAAGGACTTTCAGAAACCAGATGGAAAAAGTTAACAAAATGATTTCCAAAATGTTTGGACTCTACCAATCCATTCTCAGGTGGACTTGTAGAAAGGAAGGCAATTCACTATCATTTTACCCTCCTCAGGTGTGGTCAATCAACCAAGATCACACCTAATGCAAGGCATGTAATATTCCAGGAGGTTGCAAATAAGCCGAGCATATGCATAACATCTAAGGAACTCAAGGCCTCTTTTGCATTGGTGATGATAAGCATTCATGAGACCACTATCAAAAGATATGTGGAAAATATTTTTATCCTGATAACAATCTTGTAAGCGTCCTACTCTCTTTCAGAAAGAGGAATTTCAGCACTGGCCTCTGATCCTTAGATCAAGTAGATGTACAGATGACAGAATCCATGATACAACAAATTCAGTAACTAGGGTAGAATTTGCCTCAACCCATGGCAGCACAACAGATAGCAGCTTAACCAATGATTCTGCATTCTCATGGGAGTTTGCCAGAGATTCTGGTGAGAACAGGATCAATTCTGTATTTTTGTTGCTCAGTGTAAGATGTATATGGCAGGCAGATTAGTGGAGTTTTCCATTGATCGCACCAAAGTAACTTGGTGCTGAACTTGCTGAAGGAAACAGCAGCCAAGTTGGCGATACTGTTCACTAATACTGTGGAACAATCCAGATGCAGAACTACTATCAAGACTTCTTCTATGCCCAAGTGACACTTTAGGGATATCATACAGAGAACCACAGAGGGCTGACCGATGACCTGAGAGTTGAGTTGATGAAACAGCTCTCTGGAAGAGCTCTATTACCTTTGCATAATTATAGATGCCCAACTGGAAGAGTGGAGGCAAGGAAGAAATGGAAAGGAAAAAAGAACATACAGCCTGCCTCCCCTCATAACACCCCTCCCAGTGACCTCTTTGGAATCTGTTGTAGTCGAGGATTTCCATTCAACAGAATCCAAAGTAGGAGAACCCATACAAATCAGAGCAGCTAGATGATCCCTGACATTGAAAGGGACAACAGAATAAGATGCAGAACTTTATATTTGTGGAGCATGAAGCCATCAAATGCCCAGCTCAGTCCCAGATACTACCTTGAGACAACTTTACCACCACCACCCCTCCCCACAGATCTGAACAGAGGCCGTCCAATATTCAAGGAGAGCTCGGGCAGATAAGAAAAGGCAAGTTTTCTTAATTACTTCTGTTATTATTACTTTAGTTCCAGGCTTTCAGCTCTTGTAAACTTTGGCAGCTACTAATTTTATTGATATAGAAACAGTACAGAAACTTGCCTGCTCAAGGCCTAGAATGTCTATTGACATTGAATAGTTTCAATGACTATTGAAACTATTGATAGGCAGGACAGGTCCTACACCACACAGTTCCTTTGCAACTGACAATGAAAGATTAGACAGACTGAATATACTTTATGTAACTGCTTCCTTGTAAGTACCCATTATACTGGGAATAGAGTGGTTTCAGCTGCACAGTGAAGTTACCGGTATAAGTTGGGAGTAAGGAACACACATTTCCCTCTCTTATGTGCCAACAACACTGATTAGCAGTGAAAGTTGACCATCCCAACATCACTGATTAGCAGTGAAAGTTGACAAACTTCTATAGGACAAGGGAGGATCAGGACTGCTAGAGTAATATATAGACTTTGCAGATATGTTTGGGGAGGTAGAGGCAGCCATCTTAACTCCCCACCCCACATCAGACATGTGATTATACTATCAGATTTGAAGCCAGGAACCCAAATCCCAGCAAACAAACAGTACCACATGTCTACCCACAGTTTAGACATTTTGAAAGAAAATCTGGATGTTAACATCTAAAAAGGATTCATCAGCCCTTTCAGCATCTGACATGTTGTTTTCTTTGTCTCCCAAAAACAAGAATGAACAACACCCAATATTTTTTATAAATGATAGTTTTTAATAAAATTTATTATAGCCTAAAATACAATGAAAATAAAGATTATTTTTTTTGGAAAAAAGGGAGAAAGCTAAAGAGTTGACTTCTTACTCTTTCCAACACAGTAAAATACTAATGCATTTACAATCTCAATATTTTATATTACCTATAATTATTACAAGCCAATTCTATAACTACATAATTATTACATTTTCAAACTAAAACACCTACCATCCCTGAGTTGAAGTCGTTTTTTTAAAGGAGGAATAGGCTAAAATTCATCCATGCTGATGCACAGGGTTGGTCAACAATGATCAGAAACACTTAGTTGTAGTAATTGGTGCCCAACAGTGCATGCCAGTTACTGAAAGCAGAGATTCACATAATTTTGCCATATACAAAAATGCAGTGTTGGTCATTCTATAAATAAGGCAAGAATTCCAATATTCAAATCTAATTATCATTCAACTGTTTGAAACACCTGACTCTACCTTCCCCTGCAAATGAACTAATAATCTTAGAGGCTCACATATTAACTTGTAAAGCCCTACATGGCATGGGGCCAGGGAACTTATAAAACTAGCCCATTACATTAGCTCATCCCAACCAGTCACGTGAGGGAAGGTATGTTGTATACCCTGTCAGTTAAAGAATTCCAATTGGCAGGATCTAGGAAAAGAGTCATCTCTGTTGTTACCCCCGTCCTGTGGAATATTCTCTGGAGGATATTCAGATGAGGCAAGCCTTACATTCCTGGCCTTTCAAAAAGGAGTTAAAACAGTCTGCAGTCTCACATGGGGAACCCAAAGGAGCACCCAATCGTAGGATTAGTTGGTGCCATGAGAGCCCTCCCTCAGCTTTTGTTAACTATTTTAACAGGTTTTAATTATTCTTGCCTCACTTTGTAATTTAAAAACCAAGACTTTAATTTTAACATTTAAATTTTTATATATTTTGATGTTTTATTGTAAATTGCCCAGTTCTTCTTTGAGGGAGATGGGCGGTTCAGAAATGTGAAAAACAAAGAAATAAATTTACCATACATATATGTAGATTTGGATCATTTTCCTAAATAATCAAGTAAGAAAAATAATGTATTTGACTCATTTGTTTAACTGAATTCTCTTTATTTTTAGGCCTTGAGTGGAGAATGGATCACATTTCAGGTCATATTTATGTAATTCAACAGAATTCACAAATGTTTAAACATTGTTCTACATGATCCCCTTAATTCCTTACAAATATTATATTATACGATCTTAGAAGTACTACTACATATTCTCCTCAGTTTGTGTATCAATATAGTGGATAGAAATATATGAAAATAACAACTTGAGAAAGGAGGTAACTAGTTGAGTGAATAGAAAATTGTTATTTGTAGTATCAAAGTTGTATATACACAACTTACCTTTTCTCTTGTTCTCTGTGCATCACTTTCATGGGTGAATAATGAACAGATATAAATTAAAGCACAGGAGACAAGACAGAACATCACGATCAATGCCATTATCATAGGTTTAGATAACTATGGCATATGAAAATTTGATGATTGGTCCTGCATATATCAAAGAGTGACTCTATTGAAAAATTCTACAGATATCATTCTAGTGTTCTGGTCCCTAATGGAAGATGATTTCAGTTCAGTGGTATTTCACAATCAATGAGCAAACCTTATGAACTTGTGAACAGTATCATGGACAGTGGACAGAGCTACAGATAGGATATAAAACTCTAAACCCATCTGATTTTCAAGAAATGTAAAGAAACTTTAAGAGGCATAATCAGGTTTGGAAAGAACACAGCACAATCAAAGTGTGAACAGAACTTAAGAGCATAATGTTTTAGTGAAGTCAAGTGTATGTGTATGAGTGAGTGAAGTGCACAATCATTAGTAAGTGAGGATATCCATCTTGAAATAACAAAAGTAATTAGAACCACATATGGAAGCAGTTGGTCTGAAGAAGGCTTTCTTAATGGAAAAAGAAACAGAAATCTAAAAACAAAGTAATTAGCCTAACATTCAAAAGGTGCAAACATGGATATTGAAAGCACAGGTTCCAAGTATGCATTGCTACTTGAAAATAGAGGATGGAAGTTCCATAGATAATTTTCTCAAATGTAAATATTTTTAAAAGAATACAGTACATTACAGAGGAGTGATATCCAGAAATCTCAATCAAATAACCTGAGACTGAGAAAGCTTTCAAAGTCTGGAATTTTTTTTTTTAAAGATGCTCACAAATAAATAAAGCAAAGAACACACAAAGCATAACTTAGAAAAAAAAGGAATTCATTTTAAAGGTACGCAGAACTTTCAGAAAGGTTTTCAAGAAACTTAAATCACATTTGTTGGACACATGGAGTCAAAGAATAATTCAGTGCTGCGAGTGCCAGAGCAAACCACTAAGAAAGGATACTGATTCTTCTCTTGTCCTGGGATAGAAGGTCAGATATTTTTAAAGGAAAAAAGACGTTCCTATATGGATGGTTTCTAATTTATACTGAATTATAATCTGAAAGAAAATTTTTACAAAATAATAGATTGCTGGTACCTAATGTCTTATCAAATATATTTCTGTTGGAAATATAATTGTAAAGAAGGTACTTTTTATCATCTTTGGTGGACTTGTAATAAAACAAAGAAATATTGGGGCCAGATTCATGCTTTGATTCAGAAGAGCCTTAAAACAGATATAACACTGAAATGAAGTTTTTCTTCTGGGACTCTTGGACTTGAAAAATTTGGACTTTGTTATTATGTATGTTGATTGCAGCAAGAATTCTATATATGCAAAAGTGGGAAAATATGTCAATTCCTACAATGGAAGAATAGATGGAAAAAGTGGTGAAGCTAGCAGAGATGGAAAAATGAACTGTTTTAATTAAATGTATCTAGTTTTGTTTCCAGTTAAACACTTCTACATTTAGTGTTCAGAACAAAAAAATAAATAAATTTTGACTTTGTGTTTTGCTTATCAGTTTGTTGTTAGAGAAATGGATAATGTAAAAGGAAGTAAAAAGCTGAGGTTGCAACTTTATTTTGTATTTTTCTGCACCCAAAAAATTAGAAGTACTGCTTTTTCTTTCTCCTTTTATCCTACACTTCTTTCCCCTTCTTTTTCCTCCTGTTTCCATATTAACTTTATTTTCATTTGTATAGTATAAATTATATATTTTTGACCAAAAATAAGTACCTATGAGCACTTGGAACAATGTTGGAAATCAAATCTGGCATGGACATCACAGACCATGAATATGTAGTCTGCTCTGCATATTTGCACAGGAAAACTATATCTATGACTATGAAAGTGGAGAGAAGATCTAGAAGATATGACAATCCCACTTACAGTTATGGAAGGTTGCAGGAGGAAAAAATGATCCTGCATTTTTAAGCTTTAGAGGAAAAGACAAGCTCAAAAATTAGAGTACAAAAATAAAAGTACAAAATTTAATAGAAGAAAACCAACCCTGAACCTATGAAGTGAGAGAAACCAAGGTGAATAGAATTTAAAGAATATTTTTTGTTTGGCCTGAAATTGCAAACCAAACTCACTGACAGTAGTATACTGTGTCATTATAACCACCTGAGATCTAGGATTTGATATCTACATCTCACTTCAGAACTGTGATATATTTCTTGAAGGAATGCATTATTTTATGGCATCTTTATTCAAAACTGGAAATCTGTTTCTTGAGATGGCAAGGAATTGCTGCTAGAAAATATTAAGAGGGGAAAATGTGGCATATGAGTGTTTTATAACAAACATTTGAAATCTAAGAGTTGGAAGAGGCCATTTCAGTGAAGGGATACCCATCACATTTGTGGTTAATTGATTCCACTGTTGAACTGTTTTAACTATTATGACACCTTTTTAAACTTTCAAATGAAATTGCCTTTCTATAATTTAAATCCATTATTCCAGTGGTCCCCAAACTTTGCAACCAGGCTGATGGAGAGGAGAACTGGGCAGTGTGAGTGATGGTCTGGTGTGCACACACATGCACATGCGCAGCTCCACTCACAAAAGAGAAAAGAAGCCTTTGGGGCGCAATTTTGTGCTCCTTGAGGCTCCTCCGTACCAAAAAGCTTTTGCAAAGGGACAGAAGGCCCGAAGCAGCAAGAGATTGCTCTCCCGAAGCCTTTTGTGCATTTGCAAAAGCTTTTGGTGAGGAGAAGAGAAGCCTTTGGGGGCATAGTCTTGTGCTCCTTCAGACTCACTGAGGCTGCTTGACACTTCAAAAGCGAATCGGGTGTCTTATGCAAGTAACCTCAGTGAGTCAGCAAAACTGAGCAGGGGGCAATTGTCCCATTCAGCCTCTGCTCTCACTGCTCCATGTTTCGAGTATTGGGAGCAGGTAGCTTGGCAGGATGGTTTGGGGAAGGAAGAGGAGAAGTGGGCTGAACAGTGGCCCAGCACTCCACTCACGCAAAAGAGAAGCCTTTGGGGTTGAGCTCATGTGAATAGAGCTACACACACACATTGGCCCACCTCTCATGGCCCAGTTCCAAATAGGCCACAGTTAAATGGTTGGGGTGGGAAGCCCTGCATTATTTCATGTCCTGCATTCTGGAATGATCAAGAACAGAACTTAACCTTCTATGTGACATTGTTTCGGGTATTTCTAGGGGTGGGCTTCAAAAATTTTAGCAAGGGGTTCTCTGCCTGGTTGCTGGGTGGCGTGGCCATGGTGGCCTAGCCTAGTTGGCCTCCTGCACCACGATCGGGAGAGGGGGAGGTTTTTGCACTCCCCGGGCTCCGGAGGCTTTTCTCAAGCCTCCGGGAGGGCAAAAACAGCCTCCCCAGGCTCCAGAGGCCCTACCACATATAGGTCCATTTACAGCCTTCCTGAACTTCTGGTAGGCCCGTTTTTTGCCCTCCACAAGCCTCCGCGCACACCGTGCACTTACCTACATCCAAAACAGGCCATGTGGAGACTCCTGGGAGGGGTGGGCAGGGCCAGCCAGGAGTGGGATTTGGGGGTTCTCTGAACTGCACAGAATATTAGCTAGAGGTTTTCCCAAACACTTGCAAACCCCAATCCTGGGTATTTCAAAATGGCTATCATACTCCCAACCCAACCACATACTCTCAATAACTAAAGTCAACCATTTCTCTTTATAGGACTTAGTTTCTGATCATCATCCTTTCTCTGAACCTGTTCCAATGTCACAGAATACTTTCCTAAGTATGTTGTCCCCAAAAAAGATACAGTAATCAAGGTGAGAGTGATTAAAATAGGATAAAATTGAATGGTTATTTTCTGTAATCTGGAAATTATATTTCCATTGCTGCAATCTGAAATTACATTGCCACTATTTGTAGCCACTATTTACTGGTGGTTCATATTTGCAATTAATTAATATTGTAAGTTTTTTTCATAAATACCACAGCTATCTCCTATATAGCTATATATCTAGCTTAACGGTCACAGCACGGGAACGGCATTGGTCGCCCTGGTAAATGATCTCTGGCGGGCCTGGGATAGAGGATATTCCTCTATCCTGGTCCTACTTGACCTCTCAGCGGCTTTTGATACCATC
>JANHFM010005990.1:30772-42799 GCA_032468115.1 Grayia smithii | reverse complement strand
CTATCTATCTATCTATCTATCTATCTATCTATCTATCTATCTATCATCTATCTATCTATCTATCTATCTATCTTTCTATCTATCTATCTATCTATCTATCTATCTATACACATGCACATACACACACACATACATACATACATATACATAGTAATAGTGTATCATATTTTGTCAAATGCTTTGCTGAATTCAAGATAAATTGTGTCACTGCTAAGAAAATGACTCAATCAAAAAGTGAGGTAAGATTAGTCTGGCAAGATTTGTTCTCGACAAATCCATGCAAACAACTGGTAACTGTAATATTGTTTTCAACATGTTTACAGATCAGCAATTCCTTGATCTTTTCCTTTTCTTGAGACTAATATTAGATTGGAGTTTAGTTTCTGAGACATCCCTTTTCCTCATTTAAAGACAGGAATGTTTGCTTTTCTCCATTGATACTTTCAATTCACCAAATCTCCTAGCTAGAGGCATTCCATGACCATATTTTTATTAGTCTCAATCTTCAATCCTGACCCTTTGTCCTGATCTCCAAAAATTTCCTGGTGTAACATTCTTCCATGGAGATCTAACCAAAATCAGACTTGAGTAGCCCCGCCTATTACATGCCTTTATTTGATGCCTTTATTTGGAATCTGGTTTGATTTTTTTTAATATTCTGAGAATACAATGTCCTTTGTTATTCTTAAATTCCTTCATTAACCTTTTTGCTGATTCTGAGCTTTCATTTTTCTGATTCCAGCTCTGTATATTTGGACAATCACTCTGTATGCTTTCTTTCTGATCTGTCATTTTTCATTTTCTAAATATGCTATTGTTTCTTTCAAATATTCAGTAAGCTTTTTGCATATCCATGCTGATTACTTTGGCTGTCTTCCACTTTGTTTTCTTCTAACTGGAATTGTTTGTAATTGCTCCTTCTACAGAACTCCCTTATTCCTAGAGCTTCTTTTCCCATCAGCATTTCCTATCATGGTATTGTACTTGCTACTGCTCTGACTTATTAAAATACTATACATTTTTTGACATCTGGAGTATATATTAGACAATGCTCAGTTATCAATTTCCTTCAAATCAAGAATTCGGAACTCCAGCATTACATGGTAACTTTTCCCCAATATTACTGTTACTTTCACCTCGTCAACAAGGATTCCCAAATGATTAGAATCTAATCAAAGGTATCGGATCTTACTCTTTGAAAGAAAATATTGCCAACAACAATAATAAAAAGACTGGCATTTTCTGAAAAAATGTTAACACAATGATTTCTCTTCTGATATTAATGACAGTTTGCCTTTGGGAAATATTATCCGCATTTTTCCCCTGGTTTGGAGAGAAAGAATAGAAAATAATACTGTCTTGAATTGTTCCTCAATTCATTTTAGCTGAAATGATCTCAGCAGTTCTGAGATCTGTTCTTTGCTGTTCTTTGAATAAGAATTATTATTTTAAATGTTCAGCACATCTACACCTAACCACCTTTGGCTTCTGTTCCATTTGAACAGAAGCAAAACAACTCTTTTGCTTATTATATTCCAGACATGGATATCATCCCATCAGGTCTCTGTTATACCTATTAAATTATATTTGACTTTCTGTACCAGGAATTTAACTGCAAAAACATTTATTTCTTATGTATTAGTGCATTACAGACAGTGATGGCCATGACCTCTATAAGTCCATCTTTTTTCTGATATTCTTTTCTTTCTTTCAAATGATTTAAGAGGTTGACATATTTTTTTCAGTTTGTAGGAAGTACAGTCCACATGTCAGTAATTCCACCATCTAAATAAAACAGACTGTGGCTCCAGAAATCAAATCTCTCCATTCATATGGTTAGACACTGATTCTAAGTTTTTATTCCATAGACCAGGATGAAAATACAACCTGATCTTCCAGTTTCGTGAGTTTCCTTCTGAGTTTTTCAAACTTCTTAGAAATATGGTTATAGCTGTTTTTTGAAGTATAATTTGTTCCCTCATGTATTGGCAAAAAACAGTAATTATTTTGGCAACTGTTCCATTGCCTCCTTGCATTTTGCTGTTGCTAGATAGCATACTTCATGAGTTATTGGTCAGCATACATTTGCTCTACTTTCTTTTAGAGACAGTACTATTAAACTGCCATGAATCTTCTCTTTGTTTTTTATAGTGTAACACTGCATCTTCCCTGCCTTTCAGAAGGACCCATCATCCTGTCTCCTGCTCTGCAGCACCTCTTTTTTACTCTTGACTACTCAAAGGTTTTTCATCAGCAAGGCCAGAAAACTAAACTGCAGCAATATCACCTGTCTCACGTTTCTTACTGATACCCTCGCCCATTGCATTTGCTGTTTGTCTGCTGCTTATGGGGAATACTCCATACCAGCTTTTGTTCTAGAGCCTCATTTTTTGGACCAGCACATCATCATCCTTTTTCATTGGCTCCAAATTTGCCTTTTGGTGCTCCAATCGTTTTGACTTTTTCTTCAAATACTGTTGCAAATTCCGCTCCTATAAAAATATGCCAGGATATTTTTAGGTAAGAATATAAATATACTATAGGGACACAGTGGCTAAGATGCTGAGCTTGTCGATCGAAAGGTCGGCAGTTCAGTGGTTCGAATCCCTAGAGCCGCGTAAAGGGGTGAGCTCCTGTTACTTGTCCCAGTTTCTGCCAACCTAGCAGTTCAAAAACACATAAAAAATGCAAGTAGAAAAATAGGGACCATCTTTGGTGGGAAGGTAACAGTGTTCCGTGCACCTTTGGCGTTTAGTCATGCCAGCCACGTGACCACGGAGATGTCTTTGGACAGCACTGGCTCTTCGGCTTTGAAACAGAGATGAGCACCGTCCCCTAGAGTCAGGAACGACTAGCACATATGTGCGAGGGGAACCTTTACCTTTATAAATATGCTATTAATATTTCAGGCCATAGCTGCAGATTTCTGTCCAGTCAGCTTTACATTTGCTCCACAGGGCATACAAGTAGAAAAGCTTTTATTTCTTTCTTGACATTTGTTTACTTTTTTCTTGTTCCTTTCTTGAGCACTGTTCTTTTTGTTTCATTCTCAAGCTCCAAATTTACACTGTTTACTTATATAGAAAAGAAATTGTTAGAGATTTCTATTTTAGCTCCGTATTAATTTTTCCTGTTCATTTACTTAGTGAACTCATTATCATGCTGCCATACAGATTCTACTAACTGGACAAAAGGAAGCATTCACTCCATTACCCACAATAAACAACTCTCAGTATAACCCCCCACTACTCCTAACAATTCAGGAGATCCCACATCTCGGCACACAAAGCATCCTGGTCACTATTCTCTTTTCCCTCTGTTGAACTATCCTGGGAAACTCCTGTCCGCCTTCCCTATCAGCTCAGATATGTATTTGCCTGGTGTAATATGGGTCACTGATATGCAGAATACCATAATCTGTGATTGAAATGAATGAGAATCTTATTTTTGGGATGGGACTACATCATAATAAAAAATATTGCTTACAACTCTGTTGATTTGCTGTGGGGAGCCCTCTTGAATTTTGAGGAGGCAAAAGAAGACTTCAAGCCCTGCAGGTAGAAAAATAAGATGACTCTGATGTGAAGATTGACCAAACTCTTTTGGCATCTGGAAACTAGAACCAGGACATACATAGGAATGCTGTGGTTGAAATGAAAAGCTCATCTTCTATCTTGTAGTTCTTAGTTTCTTTACCCTATTCAACACATCGCTGTCAAAGTATGTGTATTAACCAAGGCTCCTCCATTAAAAGAAAGGTTTTCCATTTTGAAATGTATCCTTTGGGACAGACTTGCTAGTTTGCGCTAAACATAAGGATAGAAGGCTATTGATCTAGCCAAGGTCATTACAGCACAGTGTGTTTATAATCCTTTGAAAAATAAATGCTTTCCATCTCAAAAGAAACCTCTTGAGAAATCACTAATAATGCGATATGCAAGCTTCATAGTCAGCACTAGAAAATTCCAAAGAAGCTGAGAAGTAATGTTTCTTTTACCTAACATCCAGTACTTAGCTCTCTTTTTCAGCTGATGAAAGTTTCTGGCTAGAATTTCCTGGGGAAGTCTCAACTATAACTGAAGCTAGCACTTTAGAAAACAAAATCTATATCTCTATACATTATTAAGGGTTTCCAATTTCTTGAATACTGGTATTGTAGGTGGTGGTTTCTATGACAGGAGCAGGTTGTTGCTTGACTTCCAATTAAAAGGAATGAGCCATTTGAAATAGTCATTCCGAATATTTTTTTTTCTTCTATTTTGAAAAAAATAGGTATCCAATAATGCATTATCAAGAAAAAATGTAACAGTTCAGAAGCAAAAACGGAAGCAGATTCTAATGTGCTACTCATCTCTAGCACATAGTGGATACCAGTTTTTTAGCAGACAATGCCACAGAAACAGGAATATAATTCAGATTAATAATATGAAATGAGAGCAAGGAAGAAAATCCTGGAGTTAGGAAGATGAGAGATATTTGAAGACACACGGACAAAAATTTAAGCAAAAACATTGCTTATAGTAAAAGTGAAAGTCAATCAGACTATGAAAATAGATTACATCAACATGGTATAATTGCAGATTGAGGATCACATCTAAAAGTTGGAATATTTGCCAATAGCAATGTATGAAATATTCCTGAAGACTTGTAAGATTGCTTGGTCTGTGTCTGAACTATGTGTTTAGGAAATGTTGGTCTATATATAGAAGGAAACACATAGACTGAACTGCAGTTGTTCCTGAGAAAAGCATATGTGGGAATATAAGAACAGTAAAAAAAATAAGGACATTCACAACAGCAGTTGAGAGAAAGTAGGAAATGGAAGGAAGGGAAAGTATTGGAAAGTCTGGAAAACAAGTGGGCTAGTGGGATATGCTGTGTTGTGAGGCTGTTCTTACTACAGTAGGAAAGTCTTGCAATTAAGGGACAAGTGCACAGGCCAGTATATCAATGGCAGCTATACAGAGGGAGAAAAACAAAGTGCTTGGAAGATTATGCATCGGCTGTCTGGTGGGATATGCTGATCTGGGACTTTGGTGCAACTAAGGGAAGGCAGCAAAGACTATGGAGTGAGTTGGCTGCATGGGAAGTTGTTGAAAGGGAGTCAAAAGAAAGGTGTCATGAACCAGCCTTGCCATTCATCCCATAAGATCACCTTAACATTCTCCAAAATCCTTCTGAATTTTCTTTCATGCAAAATGTGCTTGGTGCTGTTTCTATGAAAACAAAGCCAATTTAAGATTATTCAACAAAAACTTTTGGAGTACTTTAGAATAATTTGTTCTGGATTAAAACAAAAGAAATTTCTGCTTTGTGCATATCCATACTTTGAAATCTGAGCCTGAAAATTATAGATTTGTGAGGCTACAATTCTGGTTTTTACTTGATGTGCAGTTTGAAGGCCTCCTATAAAATGAGTTGATATCCAAGTCACAATCATTATCAACCTAAGGAAGGGCAACGGAGAAGGCTGAACTGCTTAATTCCTATTTTGCATCTGTAGTTTTGCAAAAGAAAAGAGGACTGGTCTAAACTGTCAGACGTTGCATTGGGTGTTGGGATAAAAAGAGAAAGATCATAATAAAGAATTGGTAAAAAAACAACAACCCAACACTGAGTAATTTTGAATGAATTTAAGGGTCTGGAACTGGGTGGATTATATCCCAGGGTGTTGCGAAATTAGCATATGTACTTTCAGAACACTGATTATAATCTTTGAAAGCTATTAAAGGATTTTATACAAAGTTTGTTCTGGAAGAAATGACAGAAGATTGTAGAAGAGCAAATGTTGTTCCCATTTTCTTAAAAAGAAGGAAAACATTGATTCAGGAAACTACAGATCAGTTAAGTTGACATCAGTATATGAGAAATTCTAGAAAAGATAATTAAACAGTGGCTTTGTAGGCACCCAAAGAGGAACAAAATGATTACTAGAAGCCAGCATGGTTTTGTCAAAACTAGATACTACCAGATAAATCTTATTGCATTGTTTGATGAAGCGATTAATTTAGTAGACCAGGAAAATGCTGTGAATATAGTGTACTTAGCTTCCAGAATGGTATTTGATAATGTTGACCATACCCTTTTCCTTGATAAAATGGAATAATGTGGGATGGATAATCCCACTAGCAGCAGGATTAGTAGATGACTGAAGAATCAGACTCAGCATGTGATTCTTGAATGCTTTTATGCCAACATGGAGAGGTAAGTATCCTGTGGAAGATCTTGACTACTTAGATGAGGAACTAGGAGTCCAAAAAGTTGCAGACGAAGCAAAGGTGAGGATTGCTAACACATTAGAAAAGAGACTCAAGGTTCCAAAGGATCTTGGTAGTTTTGAATATTGGGCCATATCCAACAAAACACAGTTCAACATTGAGAAATGTAAATTCTACAGATAGATAGGAAAAACAGGTACAAGATAGGCAACAATGGCTTAGCAATAATACTTAGGACATGGATCAGATAGATCTAGTACTTGAGCCAGTAGTGTGATGCTGCTGCTAAAACAGCTACTTCATTCTAATGTTCTTCATGAACATTCTAGTTCATTAACAGAATTATAGAGTCAAGATCATGAGAAGTGATAATTCTGCTCCATGCTGCATGTGCCAGATTGTATTTGGGATATGGGATATTGATTGCCTTACTACAAAGATGATGAGGACCCAGAAAGAACACAAAGAGTGACAAGGATGACAAGGAGCTTGGAAACAAAAATCAACGAAGAATGCTTGAATCAACAGGTTATGTTCAGCTTTAAGAAGAAACGACTGATAGCAGTCTTCAAATATTTAAAGGGCCATCCTAGGAAAGCTAGGAGCCATGACTCCTGAAGGTGGGACAAGAAGTAATGGATGGATGATTTACAGAGGGGATCCAAACTCTAAATTAACATATTCTTTATTTAGACTTATTTAGCAGTAGTAGTAGCCATTTACATTTTTGGAGTTGTGGGTACTCTATCACTGGAGGTTTTCAAGCAAGGCTTGGAGTTGTATTGTATAGTATGAGGATTCCTGCTCTGGGTATAGGATTGGATCTCTTCAGTCCTATGATTCTATAAGGTTCTCTCCTAAAAGTATCCTACATAAAGTCTTCATAAATAATTTTAGTGCAATTGTTTTCTGTAATGCAGAAATATTTGTGTGATATACAGAGATCATAATGAAGAATGGATTTTCTTCCATTTTTTTCCAGAGACAGAATATATTCTAAATTTAAACCCATTATTTAGTCTTAACAAAAATAAAAATTAAAGAGACAGGAACTTTTTTCCTTTTTAAGATTAGAGCTTGAAAGGAGAAAGAGTACAACTCACAGTCTGGATTTATTGTACCGTTGAACCAAAATTCAGAACAATGTGAGTGGGAAACAGTAAAATAGAGAATGGGATTGGAAAAAGTCTCACTCAAATGGGAAGAAGTTTTGCAGTTGGCTGTACATTCTATATGTAATTCTTGACTTACAATCATTTGTTTAGTAACTATTCAAAGTTCCATTGGTGATGAAAAAAGTGACTTACTTCCGGCCCTTTGCACTTATGACCATCATAGCATCCCCATAGTCAAAATATGGATACTTGGCAACCAGCATTTATTTACGATGGTTGCAGTATCCTGAGGTCATTGAAATATGCTTAATAGTTTGGGAGCAAAATGCTTATTATTTCTATTCGGTAAAGAACATTTAAGTAAGAAATAAACATTGTAAGAACCAAAGAGACATTTTACCTGTTTGAAGTTGCCATTTTTTTGCTGTTCCCAGTCCATCATGTCATGAAAAATGGGGATCATAATGTTGCGAACCTCTAGCTGTGGCACAAGTGTGACACCCAGAAAAGGACCGATCATTCCAGGAATAAAGTGAATTTTATGTTCCCCTGAACAACAACAACAAAATCAAGCAGTTATTTAATACCTTTTCCTCTGTATCCCATTTCCCTCTCTTTTTTGTTTACCTTCCCTGCTAATTGAAAATATTCTACAACTGAAGATAAGGAATGAAGTCAGATATGAATTAAGCTAGATGCTTACCATAAAGAATTAATCCAAAAAGGAATAGAATAAGTTATGCCTGGAAATGTGTATGTATATAGCTAACTATCATCTAGTGATAGTGTACAGTTCCAAAGGACAAATGATTTTCCTGTTTTATAAAAATGATTTCTAATAAAGTTGTACCAATGTGTTATAATCCACACATGATGCACCTATGGTGCTCTGAATGCTCCTTTAATAGTGGATGAAAGATTGCCAGCACTGTGCTATTATTAGATTAAATATAAATCTTAAACTGAGTAAACCTCAATTTACTCAAAGATTAACTTACCCAGATTCTGCCACATGCTAAAAAGCTCATATGCCATCATCACACGCATATCACCATATCTGGAAATTAAACACAGATCCAAAGGGGAAAAAATGGAATATTTGGATTTTTAAAGTAAAACAAGATTTGGCAGCATTACTATTAGACTACATCTTATAAAAACAGAACCAGAGGAAAAAACAACTGCCTTACTTTCAAAGCAAACATCTGAGAATGAAAATTAAGTTAATATATTCTTACTTGTCCAGAATCTTTTTCTGCTTAGCTAGAGTAAATGTTTCTAGCTGGAGGCTGGGTTGATTGATAAATAAAACTGACAAGCTGAAATAAGAGTTCCAGGCCTAGAAAATAGAAAAACAACGAAGCAACTAACTGAAAACTCATATACAATTTAGTTTTTTAGTATATTTTTATAAATGCCAACTGATTGTTCTAAAAAGCACCAGAGATAACTATAATGATAATGTATTTATTATAATGATATATTTATATTCTGCATATCTGCTCAGAAAACACCTAAGTCAAATGATTTAAATAAATAAATAAATAAATAAATAAATAAATAAATAAATAAATAAATAAATAAATAAAGTCACTACATAATGATAGTAGTTTCATGGTCCATTCTGTAAGTACTGTACATATGATATGGGCACTTTCACACACATCAATAAACAATGCATAGCAGACCTATTTCATAATATAATTCTATAACTGAATTTCTGAAAGTGAATTATAGAATTATAATAAAAATTCTATAAATTTACACACAAAAGGCAAAGACTAGCTACCTGAGGTGAGGAATAGTATCACAGAGACTATACCGTCAAGAATTTTTGAAGTTTTATAAACAAAATTTCTAAACTAAAAAATGTTGTATAGCAATTCTTTACATCATTACCTGGGAGTATGTTTACTAAACTCACTGGGATTTACCTCTAAATTCCTCTCCCACTTCTTTTCAGTTGTGTCCCATTCTCTGAGACTGCCTGGACAAGTTTTCTTGACAAGGTTTTTCAGAAGTGGTCTTGCCATTGCCTCCTTCCTAGGGCTGAGAGGAAGTGTGCCCAAGGTAGGACTACAGCATGTTCTCTTGGTTTCTAGCCTGGTGCCTTAACCACTGCACCAAAATGTCTTTTTGAGTAAAAAAAGCACATAATCAGTTGCCTGTGCCGCTTAGTAACATTTCTGGTAGCCATTGTTAAGTGAATTGTTGTCGGTAATTAATTGAGGCCATTACATGATCACAATTGCAACCTCCTGCTGGCTTTTCCACTGATTTTGCTTGTAGGAAGCTGGCAAAGAAGGTGGCAAATGTGTATAATGTGAGCACAGGGATACCGTAATGGCTGTAAGTACAAGGGCCAATTATACGTATGGTCATTCAGTGCTGCCATACATTTGAATAGTCACTGAACAAGTGGTCATTAAATATTTTTTTCTATTTTAAAGATCTGAACACTCCTGGAGGACTTTGGTGCAAATGCTTTATTAGTTGTCATTTAATAGCAAAACAAATAAAAGTTGACAATTTAATAGTATAAAGAAATTTCAAAAATACCTTAAAATCAAAATCTGTTTCCGTAAAATTCTTATGTAGTGCTGCAGACAGATACTGCACTGTTGTAACTATCACACTATAATAACAAAAGGAACAACATTATAGAAGTGTTTACAGAATAAGCAGAATATTTAAATTCAGTGAAAATCATGTACTTTTATATTTATTGATAAAATAGTCATTAATATATAATTTAAAAAATTGCCAATCCATTGGATCAGGAACATGAAGGCACCCTCAAACACTCTTATCTAATAATTTGTCCTATGGAAAGCTAATCTTTAAATAAATTCCAATTCCAATACATTATTGAAAAATCTATCTTATTAAAATTATTCCATGTCTTAAGACAGCCTAACACCACACTAAACTTCTAAATAATAAGTTCTCCTACATCTATTGGTTTTGTTCATAGCTACTAATAAGAACTGAATTATACTGGGTTAATATTCTGGGCTTTTGTTGCTGTTGTTCATGATATTTTCATTTTATAAAATGGCTGTAATTGTTGGAATAACAACAAAGTATTTCCACAAAGGTAACTGTCTCAAACAGCCCAGATATGGATAATGTTGGTTAGCAAGACAGAAAATACATCTACAACACCCCAATTCTCTGCCTTGACAAGCAACTCTTCCCATTCTGGTAGCTATAGGCATGAGATGTTCAAGAGAAAAGGATACACTAAATTATGATTCTACTTTCCTGCTCCAGCCAACCTACCAATTGCAAATTAAAGATATAGTATGGCTATATCCTCAATTCACTCATCCTATAGACTGATATTATTAAACAGTGATTATAAGTTATTTACAATCAATTTAACACATAGATTGAAAATAATTCTACAAGAATTTATTCACAGACACCAATGTGGATTTTTTCCCTAAAAGATAATTAAAAGATATGGTATATTTATTCCATAGTGTCAATATAGCATATCTAATAAAATGATTTTTGAAATCTACCTTAGCATTAACTTTTGGTTTTGCTTTCCTTTTCAATTATTAGATTTTATTTCTTTATTTAAATTTTTAATAAGGTTATTGAAAATATAAGTTTTCAGTATGTTTCAAAGAAGAATAAAAATGGAGCATATCTAAAATGGTCTAAGTGCTTTAAAAATTTAGTTGAGCTGAAAATATTTTTTTTAAATCTTCGTTTAAAAATTGTACATGATTTTAGTAAAATTCAACTGTTTTAAAATGAATCAGTACTCACTTGCTAGTGAGTAATCTCATCACCATCCAATCTCGAGGAAAGACACTCATCTTCATCAGATTTCGAAACACACAAAAAATCTTTAGAAGAAATTCCTAGTAAAAACCAAGAAAACAATGTTAAAACATTACTAGCTATGTAGTTTGAAGAAAACATGCACCTTAAACATGGGAAAGAAAAGTTGTAAATTGCAAAATGGGATGAAAAATCGCTTACAGATTTATCTCCAACAGTCCTAAGAAAAAGGCCATGGCAAGCTCTAGGAACTAGGAATTTGTCCAAAATTGAAATAAGGCAGAAATAAAAGATAAAAGAAGAATTTTGGAGATTATCCGAATCATCTTCAGGCTATCGCTGCTACACACTAGTCAAATATAAGAAAATGTATTCTATAAGATGCCCCCTGAAATCCACTATCTCCAAATTGCTAACCATTTTTTTCAAAGGGAACATAATATTTTTTTTAAATAAAGCCCAAGCTGCCTTATGATCGGTCATCCTAATAACAGTGGGCATATGTGCTATAGCTGGATTAGGTTATAATTTGTTTCTTTAAAACAGTCTATTATTGACTAGGAGTACATTCAGATTTCCTCAAACTCACTGGTATCATAAAATTCAATGTCACTAGCATATTAACAATATCAAACTCCAAATTTCTAGATGCTAAATCAGGGGTTGGCAAACTTAAACACTCAAAGAGCCACTTGAGCCCATTTCCCATAGAAAACAAAACACTGGGAGCCACAAAACCTTGGTGGGTGTTGCCAACTCGATGTCATTCACTTCCACCCAATCACATGACCCCCCCAGCCACGCCTATCCAGGTTTTGTGGGTCCGTGTTTTCTATGGGAAATAGGTAACTCCCTCTCTATCTCCCTCTCCCTCCCTCTTATCTTTCTCTTTCTCTCAT
>JANHFM010005989.1:85195-99998 GCA_032468115.1 Grayia smithii | reverse complement strand
ATTGCAGTAGGATACCATGGTCGATGGTATCAAAAGCCGCTGAGAGGTCAAGTAGGACCAGGACAGAGGAATAACCCCTTTCCCGGGCCCGCCAGAGATTATTTACCCGTAAGACCAATGCCGTTTCCGTGCTGTGCCCAGGCCTGAAACCGGATTGGTACGGGTCCAAATGTCCGCTTCATCCAGGAATCTGGGGCCCTAGCTAGCACCAGTCCAACCACCTGCACAGGTCCATCAACCAGATGCAGCCCAACAACAGGCTCCAGCCCAGCAGCAGGCACCAGCCCAACAGCAGGTACCAGCACAGCAGCCGGTGGCAGCACAGCAGCCTGTGCAAACCCAGCACCAGATCAGCAACAAGCCCCACTGGCAGCTTCAGGTCAACCTTTGATGGAACCCCAGGGAAGGTAGCCTATTTCTTCCATCACGTCTGGGCCTACATGATCAATATGGAAACCAATACCCATCAGATCAGGAACTAATTTCAGCTATAGAAGATGGCATAAATGAGGAGGAGGCTTTGGAGTAGATAGCCAAGCTGCATGATGAACAGGCCCCCAAACTGGAAGAAGCTGATGAATTTATCTAACTTCTCAGGGGCCGGTTCAAAGACATGGATCAGTAGGTAGAGGCTGAATCCCAGATCAAAGCACTGAAACAAGCCAGCCGAGCCCCCAAGGAATTAATTTGGAAATTTCAGAGACTGTCTGGGAAGGCGAGGGATTGGCCGGAATGCCTACTGGTCCACCACTTCAAGGAAGCCCTAGACCAAGAACTAAGGAAAGCTTGTGGCATCAGAGGAACACTGAAATGCATACAGGCTTGGTACAACAATGCCATAGACCTAGAAATCAACCCTTACAGAAAACCCTCTACAGAGAAGCTGACAAAGAGGCTTCTGGATCACCGCACACCGATGAAGCTACCAGCAGTGACACCTCCCCCATCATCTGGCATAGTCAAATGCTACCGATGTGGCCAGCATGGTCACTGGGCTTCCAAGTGCTTGGCTCCAGCCCTGGTCCTGCAAGCAAGACTTCCAACTGCACTCCACACAAGGAGGACCCCACGGAAGCCCCACAAGAAAGGAAAAATTGCCAGACAGGCTGTTGAGGCTCCACTTCTTCCCACAGAAGTTGAGGGAATTCCAGCCAAAGAAAAGCAACCAACCCTAGCCAAGGGAAGCAGCGGGGAGGACGACCCAATGGTAAGTGAAGTCATCCATCCCTTCACTGTCAAAACCTGAATAGTAATACTGGAGACAGGGGACCAAGGGGAAGTAGAGGTGGTCATAGACACTGGCTGCACCAGATGCCTAATCAGCCTCCCCATAGTCGAGCAGCTAGGCATACATACAAGACCCCTAGCACAACCCATCCACTTTGAGCAGGTTGATGGGACACTAATTGGCAAAGTCAGTCACGGAACTGGTCAGATTAGAGATGGGCTGTCACCAAGAACTTGTTCAATTCATCATAGCCCCAAAAATGACTGAGTCAATCATTCTGGGGCTTTCCTGGCTAGACAAATAGGAACCAACCATCACCTGGGAGGACCATTATAGAAAGCTGAATATAGGTATTGGACCACTGCCTCCCATTAAGCCTTACCCAGGCCAAGCCTCGGCAAGCCGCAGCGCTACTGGCGAGCCGCAGGGCACAGCCCTTGTGATCTAGGGACCACCCAGCTGTCCGCAAGTGCCAAGAGAGTACCAAGATTTATTGGGCATCTTTAGCGAAGAGGATTGCAACTTCCTCCCCCCTCACCGCCCAACTGATTGTGCAATCGAATTTGTGCCGGGACCCAAGCTACCCAAACCAAAGATGTACTCCATGACTCCCAAGGAAATGGAGAAACTAAGAAAATACATCAATGCCAACCTAGTGTGGGGCTTTATCCAACCCACCAAATCCAGTACTATTTAAGGAGAAAAAAGATGAGGGGATGAGGCTCTGTGTGGATTTTCACGGAATTAATGCCATGTGCATGGAAAACACCTACCCCCTCCCAATCATGAAGGACATGTTAAGCCACTTAGCCAAGGGGATTATCAAATTGGATTTGAGGGAAGCTTACTACTGCATCAGAATCAAAGAGGGAGATGAGTCGAAAATGGCCTTTAATTGTTCACTTGGCAGTTTCCAATTCAAAGTCATGCCGTTTGGTCTACAAGGGTCTTCATGCAATTAATCAATGAAGTGCTACATGAGCACTAATACAAAAAGGTCCTAGTTTACCTAAACAACATTCTCATATTTACTGAGACCCTTGAGGAGCACATAAAGCTGGTGTGACAAGTACTGAAAAAACTCCGAGCCACTAAGCTCTATGCAAAGCTGTCAAAATGTGAATTCCACCAGACCTCCCTTGACTACCTAGGCTACCACATATCCAGTGAAGATGGATATGGAGGGGGTGGAGATGGACCCAGGAAAACTAAAAGTGGTACTAGACTGGTAACCCCCACACACCTTCAAATAGCTGCAAAGCTTCCTGGGATTCACAAACTTTATAGGCACTTTATACCATCATTCACTGAGGTTGCCTTGCCCCAGCAGAACTGTTAAAAATGGTGCCAACCCATGCGAAGCCACACCCAAGCCAACCACTCACTTGGTTGATGGACTGTCAAAAGGCATTCAAGAAATTAAAGAAGCTATTCACCAAGGAACCGATTTTCCAGCATCTGGATCCAGAATGGCAATAATCCAAGCAGATGCCAGTGATGTGGCCAGAGCAGCAGTACTCATGCAAAAAGATCCACAAGGACAGCTCCTACCCTATGCCTATATGTCTAAAAAGCTAACTGACACCGAAAGAAGGTGGGCACTCTGGGAAAAGGAAGCTTATGCAGTCCACTGGGCCCTTCTTTCTGGAGACACTTTCTAGAGTGGGGGTAAAGTGCCCTTCGAGGTCTAGACTGATCACAAAAACCTCAAAGCCCTAAAGAAAAACCTCAAAGCCCTAGGAAATTCTCTCCTAAGCAAATCCAATGGGCGCAATACTTCAGGCGGTTCAAACTTGAACTGAAGTACATCCCGCCAGGAAATAATTTATTAGCTGATGCCCTATTGAGAAAACCCCAATTTGACAGCCACAGGGAGGAAGTCTTCTATGCCATCATTCCACCCTCGCAATCAGCTGTACAAGTCACCACCAGGGGCCAGGCCAAAAGACAACCCAACCCCACCTGGGACAAATTGATGGTGGCACTAAAGGCAGTGCTCCCAGCCAACCAGTGGTTCAATGACAATAAAGACATTTTAACTGAAATGGGCGGACTGGTTTGGAAGGATCCAAAGCTATATGTCCCCACTGGTTTGAGACTGGAGGTGTTGCAATGCAGCTACAACTCCAGGTTGGGTGGTCACTTCAAGTTCTTAAAGACCCTACACTTGGCTAGGAGGCAATTTTGACATGGAAGACTACTTAAAAAGCTGTGCCATATGTGCAGCCATGAAAATGAGGACAGGGAAACCCCCTGGACTCCCCAGCAAGTGACAAGCCCCAGAAGACCTTGGGAAGAGATTGCGATGGATTTTATAGTTGAGCTTCCAGAGAATGGGGAAAATACAGTTATTTGGACAGTAATTGATTTGCTTTCAAAACAAGCCCACTTCACAGCTTTTTTGGGATTACCATCTGTTAAAAAAGTGGCAAAGATGTTCATCAAACAAATCTACCAACTACACGGAATACCATGTCGTCATCTCAGACCGCGGAATTCAATTTACAGCAAAGTTTGGAGAGAGTTCCTGAAATCAGTCGGATCCACGCAAGGACTTAATTCGGCTTTCCATACAAATACGAATGGAGCAGTAGAACAAGCGAACACAATGAACAATATATGAATGTTGGAACAATATATCAGATGCTATGTGGATTATCAGCAGGAGAACTGAGTGGACCTATTGCCTTTTGCATAGGTGGTTGTGCACAGTAGCACTGGACTGACCCCCTTCCAGGTCACCAGTGGAATGGACTTTGTGCCTATGCCTGAACTGCCCAGAGAGGCTCCCTCCTCAATGACCCTAAATGAGTGGATGGAGTCCTTGAGAAAAGGCTGGGAAAATACCAAGAAGGCAATGGTGGAGGCTGCTGAGGCATACAAAAAACAAGCAGATAAACACCTATTTCTTCAACCCCCTTTCCATGTGGGAGATCAGGTTTATCAATCAGGAGATCAATTAAATACATAAGACTTAGGCTGCCTGGCAAAAAGTTAGGACCTGAATTCTTAGGTTCATTACAAATAGTGAAAGTAATTAACCCAGTAACAGTTCAGCTTAACATCCCATGCATTCTAGGGAAAATATATCCAGTTTTCCACTGTAGCTTGCTGAAGCCAGCCATAAGTTCTAGGTTAACACCACAAGCTCAGGCACCCCCCAAACCTATTGTAATGCAGGGAGGAACCCATGATGAAGTAAAAAAGAGCTTAGACTCTGAATTGTATAGAGGTAGATTACAATACTTAGTATATTGGAAGGGTACCCTTTGTCTGAGGCTACCTGGGTTAAAAGTTGGAATGTCAAGGCAGACAGGCTAGTAAAGCAATTCCATGATAAATTTCCTGATAAGCCAGAGTCCCCCTGGAGGAAGGAGAGGTTGTTAGTATACTGAATGATTAACCACTATGTTATTCTCATATCAGGACACACTTTTCTGACTGGGGGGGGGGGCAGCCTGTCAAGCCTGAAAGCCATCTTTTACACTAGGCCCATGATGGTGAACCTATAACGCAAGCGTGCCAGAGGTGGCACATAGAGCCCTCTTTGCTGGCATGTGCACTATCACCCCAGGTCAGATCTCCATGGCATTTCTTTCATGAGCTTCTGTTTCTCTGAAAACAATGAAACAGAAGCTCACAAAAGAAAAAGATCTTGCCGCGGTGCCAGTGTTGGGTTGCCCCACCTCCCTCCGGCCAGCTGGTCTTTGGGTCTTTGATATGAATGCATGTCCATATGCAT
This sequence comes from Grayia smithii, assembly GCA_032468115.1. Lineage (NCBI taxonomy): Eukaryota > Metazoa > Chordata > Lepidosauria > Squamata > Grayiidae > Grayia > Grayia smithii. The sequence goes on along the minus strand of JANHFM010005989.1, from coordinate 95,028 downwards.
GTCTGTGTGTGCATGTCAGTGCACATGTGCATTTGTGTATGCATACCTTTCAGTTTGGGCATGTGTGCATGCACAGTTGGGCACTTGATGTCTAAAAGGTTCACCATCATTGCACTAGGCCTTCAGATCTGCCACATTTTCTACTGTGAGAAACTGGGAGGAGGGATTGTATGGCGCCAGGGTGATATATAGTCATAATAACATTCCTTTCTCAGAAAGTAAAGGACAAATTGCCCTGCACCTGGAAGGTTGGGTCTGGGAGGCATCTCCAGTTGGGATGATGTTTGATTAGACCATGTAATGGACTTGTAAGTGTTGAGTAGGGACTTGAACCTTTCTTTGGGTGGGGAAAACCTGGAAACTTTCAAATTCAGATTTCCCAGATGTGCCAATATGACATCTCTAATAAAATATAACTTTGAGGAAACTCAAGACTCAGAGTTTTTTTCCATTGGGGTGTTACTTGGAACCCTGACACTCAAACCTTTTGGCCACATTCACTTTTTACATACATTATTTAATATATTTTCATAGAATAACTCACTTTTTGCTTTTAATTCATTTTAAAAGCATGGGGGGGGGAATAAGGAAATTAAGATTCCTGTATTTCGAATGCCATTTATATAAATAAGATGGTCTAGCCACAAAGTAATCATCAAAAGTGTTTTAAACAAAGGCACTGTTTTCACCATGTACATTTAGAAGACATAGTTTCCTGCTCTGCTTATTTTATGTTTTGTTCTATTTTTAATGTTTTAAGCTACATTAAATTATTAAATGAAAAGAGTGAGACAAACACTGTATAAAAATAGCAATATAAATAGAAACATGTAATCAAAATATAGTGCAGTTTTTCTCAGGGCTATACCATTTCAAAATTAGACTGAAAGAAAAGGTATCATATGATTGAAATATCTGTTTTTTTCATGTTAAAGGGAAGTCATTTATATATACCAGTATACAAGAGAGAAAGGTAGTTATATTAATTCCCCCCTCATGTTAATTTTGCACTTACAGGAAAATATTTCTAAAAGAAGAAAGTTACTAGAAAAATACAATTCACTTCCTACAATTAAAATTCATGCAATTTAAAAACTGAGTAATTTTGTTCTGAGACAAAAATTAGAGAAGCTTAGCAGATTTCTTGGCCATCATATGACCACTATCAATGCAGCAAAGTTTAAAAATGAAAAATGCAAAAAAGGAGGAGAGTTGGCTATATTGATATATAATGAATCTGTTAAAATATTACTCATGCTTATGATTGGAAATCGGAATCTCTTGGGAAACCTGAATGGTTTGTACAATCAGCTGCATTACTTCATAATCTAAATATCTGACACATGCAACATAATCAATCATCATGAACATTTCCCACTGTGTTATTAAAAGTTGAGACTTACCAGTAAGACAGAGTTCTCTTTTCAGCACTTTGTGCCTGCAAAGAATTATGCCTCAGAACTGTGTGAACTTTCCTATTTTTAGACTAGCAGTCAGAATAAATAATTGTGAAAGCTAATTAGCTCAGTTGATCCAAGGATTTTCAGACTCAAGCAAATCATTTCAATGTGGAATAGCGAGTTAGCCTGCATTCTAACCACTGCACCACCACAGATATTTAGAAAAGCCACTAATCTCTAGTTATTTATATGTCATCTGGCTACTTTTGCTTTTCCATTCATATTCCTACTGTGAGGGAAGAAGTTCAAATTCAATCCATTAGTAATCTCTTGAAACTCAACTATAAACACATTAGTTGGGAGCAGTGGTGAAATCCATTTTTTTTTACTACTGGTTCTGTGGTGGGTATGGAAGGGGAAGGATATTGCAAAATCTCCATTCCCTCCCCACACCTGAGGGAAGGATATTGCAAAATCTCCATTCCTACCCAACTCGGGGGCCAGCCAGAGATGGTATTTGCTGGTTCTCCAGACTACCCAAAATTTCCGCTACCGGTTCTCCAAACTGCTCAGAATTTCCACTTCCAGTTCTCCAGAACCTGTCAGAACCTGCTGTATTTCACACCGGGTTAGGAGGTTACAGTTTTAGGTATAATTTTGTCATTCCTCCACAGAACTATGTTGCTCTTCTGATTTGCATCCAAGTCATTTACTGTCAGATGCTTTGAACTGCACTCCTTGCACAATGACTACTTTATCCTCCCTCTCTCCCTCCCACCCAAATACTCTCAGTTCAGCACTTGGACAGTTATGATAACAGGCAATGTTTGCAGTCTATTCTGGTCACAGTGAGTTATGGTGGTATCATATAAGCCGAAGGGCTCTAAAATGTATGACAAATTAAACCTCTGAGTAATTGTAGTATTTTGTTATCTTCTACTCCCAGGTTAAAGGTTTACATGTTCACAGTCTTCCTGCTCTTATCAAAAGGTGCTGATCTGATTTTCAGTAGAGACTTCCTTCAAGCAAAATCACCATACTTGGCGTGTTGCCTCATGGGAATAGGAGCTAAAGTTGTCCAAGACTGAAATACAGAGCTCAGGCAAAAGCCACAGCAAAACGTAACCCTTTCTACTTTCAGATGCTTCCTGATGCACTAGCAAGCCCAGAAGTTCTATTTAATCATCTATAAGAGAAAGAAAAGCCTTGAGAGAGGTATCTGAGCTGATAAGAAGCTTCACTTAATGCCATCTCATTCTCAAATTGATCATCTGAGACTGGCCTAATAAGAGCTCTTACATTTTGTGGACCAATTCTCTTTTAACAGGAAATAGAGGTGAGAGAAATACATGTTGAAGGATTAGAATTAGCTTTATGAAATGAATGCATGAAATAATAACCGATGCTAAATTGAAAAGGAATGTAAAATTAGTATGTGAGCTGTCTGTCACCAGGGGAAGAGGACTTTTTTTTTCCAAACCTGAACTTTGCACATTTCCCCCCCTTCTTTCAGCATTGGCAAAAAGAGCTTTGAGAGCATTTTGTGCTGCACAATGACTTATTTCTTGTCTTATTGCAAAAGACACTGCAGTACTGTATTGTCTCAATACCAAACTCTCCGAAAGGAAGGCTTGCTCTGTGACATTCTGTTGAAAGTAAAAGAAAATGAATTTCCTGCACATAAGTCTTTGTTAGCTTGTTCCAGTGATTACTTCAAGGCCATGTTCAAGAGTTATACCAAAGAATCGAAGACTGCTGTTGTTCATCTGCAAGTCATCTCGTCCATTGGGTTGCAACATGTTTTGGATTTCATTTATACATCCTGGCTGCCTTTGTCTTTTACCACCTTGGAAGATACCTTAGAAGCTGCCACCTACTTACAAGTATCTGAGGCAATCTGTTTATGCAGCCAATACTTGGGTAACAATCTCAATCTGGAGAACTGTTGTTTTTCAGCCAATATCGCGACAAAATTTTATCTTCCAGATGCTGTATCTGCAGCAGAAAAATATCTTATTATTAATCTCTGGAAACTATTAGACTTGGATTTTGCAGGTCTGCTGGAACTGAATTTCCAGTCTTTGAAGGCAGTAGTAGAATCTCCTGATATACTTATGGTGAGAGAATCTTATTTGTTAGATCTATTATTAAAGTGGTTAGCATATGATAAATTGAGGCTCATCCACACTACTAATCTTTTGGAACATGTAAGATACAGTCTCATTCCTATGGAAGATCTGAGAAATATCTACACTCAGTCAGAAGTGCCTCTAACGATTCCTGTAAAATATTTAATTAGAAAAGCAATAAACTATCATTCACTTATTTATAAACAACCTATTTTGCAGGATAAATACAGCACTTTGAGAAACCAGAAGATATGGATTATCCTGCTTGGAGGTATGATTGCACATGAAGGGCTTGTCACAGAAGTGATGGCTTTTGATGTTTACAATCACAAATGGCAAAATTTAACACAGTTACCAGATAGGATACAAAATCATTGTGTATGTACTATTGGAAACTTTCTATATGTGCTTGGTGGAGAAATGGAAGATATGCAAAGTGATCCTATCTTGAAAGTTACAAATAATGTCCATCGCTATGACCCAAGATTTAATAAGTGGATACAAATTACTGGGATGCTAGAAAAAAGGTGTCAATTTTCTTGCTGTATCTTAGAGAATGCAATCATTGCAATTGGTGGACAAAGTGAAGATAAAAAGATGCATTCATCTGTTGAAATCTATGACATTAGTAAAGACAGGTGGACAAAACTTCATGATTTGCCATGCAAGGTATATGGCCATGCTGGTACTGTTTGTAAGAATGCTATTTATATATCAGGGGGCAAATACATGGGTCAAAGGAGCACAAGTAAGGATATGCATGCTTTGAGTAATCTTGAAGGGGAATGGAGAAAACAAGCCCCAATGAGCATTGCTCGTTTTGGGCATAAGATGGCCACAATCCGAGATTCAGTTTTTACATTTTTAGGTTTTTATGAACCATTCTCTGAGATTGAAAAATATGACCCTGATCAGAATCAATGGACCCGTTTAAGGCCATTCGTATACGATCGATATAGTTATGGTTTAGCACTAGTGGAGGAAACAGCCATCCTTATTGGAGGGAAGAAATGGCAAGACTCTCAAGAAATTCCAACTCAGGATGTTGTAGGTTATGATATTGATAATGACTGTTGGGAAGAAATCTGCAAAACTCCTTTGCCTTGGTATGGATTGCAGTGTGGAGTGCTAGAACTTTCTGAATTAGTAGAAGGTAAAGACATTCAACAATAAAAAAAGACCAAATATTGAGATCACACCTCACTGAACTAGGAAAATAAGGATTATGGAAGGATACAACATGCATTATTAGGGATTAAAAATTATTTTATATACATATATTTAAATTATACAATCTATATCAGATGTGGCCAACAAGCGGCCCACAGGCTGGGTCTAGCCTGCAATAGGCCATGGAGTTGGCCTACAGGGCTATCCTGAAGAGGGCGAGGAATCAGCCCTGCAGGCCCCTGGCCATGCCCACCCCAGCCCCCTAAGGACAAACAAACTCCTGATGTGGCCCATGATGGGATCAAATTTGAGACCCTGATCTATATGGTTAAACATAGATACGATACTGCTTAAAACAGCAAGTTAGCATGTATGAAATTGTATTTTTGTTGCTAATAGAGAACGGATGAATCTAAAAAATGCAATGTCAAGATTTTCACTATGCTACAATAAAACTGGTCTGAAATAGGAACAACATTAATGTTTTATGAAAAACAAGATGCATACTTCTAATTTTGCAATTTTGTGTGGTCCACATTGTTAAACAATGCTGGTTACTTCATAGGAATATTAAACTGTATTTCCCTCATTTTTATTTAACCATGAACTGAACAAATAATTAAATATGATTGTAAGAGCTGTTGTGATATTAGGGATTCTTAATTGTCTTCTTATTCTATTTAAAGGTACAATTATTCTTTTCCTGATTTGCCAACTGTTCTTACTACAATCTAGTTTTATCCAAGTGGCCACATAACATCAACATTCTCAAGCCTATATAATTCATTATTTACATGCATAAATAGGCTGATCATCTCAGGAAAATGTCACTTTTCATCTATTATTGAAATGCAAGGTAGAATTACTTTGTAAAATGTAATTATAAACACCATGTGAAAAAAACAAGTGAAAATTTTCACTTCCAAATATTCAGTTGTGTCCTCCATTGGTTTCCATTTGGTAAAATTTATGGAGCAAGAAAAAGCCACAAGTACAAATAATTGCAAAAAATGTTGCTTTTTAAGCAAGACAATATACTAAATATATATACAGTAGTGTCTGGAGGTATAGCTCTTGTATATGTTCTGGGTCCTATTGGATCATGCTGCTGGGAAAATATTTGTTACATATACATTAATAAAATTATATATTATACATGATTCACTTTTGACTGCATAAACAATCACCTCCTCTGTTACTGCTGGAGTAGGATAGTATGTTTTACATTTCTCTGTATGTTAATGTGAAATCTGAGAATAAATGAAGTTTATAATTATATTCATTTCAAAACCTGATGCATTAAAGGAAATCTATTTTAATCTGAGTTCACCTAATAAAATGTGCAGCAATGTAGCTTTTGTTAAAGCATAAGAGCCTTAATTCAAGTTAGACAAATCATACAAAATTTAACTGAATTTTGTCCTTGAAAGTCATAAACCTGTTTTCGCTAAGATACCATAGAGGAAGAATAACTATTGCATAGCAACAGGCTGTCATATATGACTTGCTTGACTGCTCCATCCTCAGAATCTTTTGGCATGCACTTGTTTTGTATAAGCCAGCAAGGTAGCAATTTTTCAAGATGGTCAGAGCCTTATACTGTCTCATGTTACACAAGTTTAAAGCTTTCTTATGTACTGCATTATCCCCCATTTTCCTATATGAAGTGCATTTGAAATGTTAGCCTACATTTATAGCTGTCTGAAGATGTGGCTGGTCACATTTTCCCAGATTATGCAAATATGCTGAAAAGCCATTAATGTTTTCAGTTTCTCAACAGATTTATCAAGAATCTAAGTACAGATTCTTACAATAAGAGTAATTGGTATAAACAAGTATTCACGTGTAGCTTTCAAGATACTTCCCAAACAAATATATTTTCTGCATCGAAGAAACAAAACTGAAGATATAGAATTAGGGCCACTACTTTCTCTACTATACTCTGTCATTCATAATTGCAGGTCACTCTATTTGTAATAAATATTGTGATAAAATGATTAATAAATATTGATCACAAACATATTTATAAAATATGTCTTGGCAAAAGCCTTCAGTGTACCACATAAAATTAATACTAATAGTAGCAATATCTGTTTTCTAACTTGATTCCTCATCTATGTGGAAATTATGTAGCAATATATAAAACATAGGCATTGAGACATTACAAGAAAAGCCCAGCAAGAATTTAGAATAAACATCAGAAACAGAATTAATTTGAGATCAAGCATTTTTAAGTGAGAAATATACAAAATATCACAAATTATAACAAGTCATGCAGTCAATAACTGTTTATACAAACATATTCTTCTAAATTATATAAATAGGTTACTGGATCTGGAATGTTATACAATCTCAGTGCATGGTTTTTTATTCTGAACTCAACTGAATAGATATGCACTTAAATGAATGGAAAAAGGCCACTTTCCTGAACAGTTGTGCAAAGTTTGCAAAACATTTGCAGTCCAAAATGCCTTTGAAAAGAAACAAACAACATTGCTCTTTATTTTGGTCCCAAGACCAGAATGTAATGGCGCTTTTAATTTTTTTAAAAATACATTCACTGAGCTGAACAGGCAAGAACTGGAAGCAAGTTAAGAAAGAAAAGTACATTAGCTTTTTTCCTTTTAAAGGAAAGACTAATCTATGTCTTACAAGCTTGTATTTCAGTTCCTTACATGTGCAGAAAAGCATCAAAAAGCCACATGGACATTTTTGCCAGGATTAAATTCAAAGTGCTGATAAAGGCAAAAATATATATGTTTTCTTTTGCATCCCTAGCTAAACACATATTGATTTTCTCAGAAACATTTGGACTTTTGTTATATTTTACATTGCTATATTGAGAATTTGGCTATATTATAGCAAGAATAATTTTGTGATATGCATGTTCTGTAGAATGCAGGCATCACAACCATATGATTTTTCATAAATTGAACAAACTGAACAACATTGGTTTGACTGAAATATAATTGTGCAGAAGATGCTTCAAGCAATCAATTAGGATATGGTAAAGAAATGTCATGATGCCCTTCTTCCTCTTTCTAAACGGACAAGTGTACTTGCTGTTCATCCATGTGCTCTGTAAACATCATTTTTAATCTCACATGATAGAGATAGATAGATAGATAGAGAGAGAGAGAGTCAGACAGACAGACAGACAGACAGACAGACAGACAGACAGACAGACATTTTCCCTTAACAAAAAATCAAACAACTGTTACAGGCTTATTATTATTCATTGGATGAACTTTACTGCTCTTCATCTTCTCCCTTTCCCCTCTGTTGCATTTCTTGTTGCTCTCTAAATGTACTTATGAATACAGAGTCCCAGTCAGCTTCGTCTTAAAACAGAAAATAATACAGAAAGGTCTTGTCATTTTTTTTTTTGCCAGAAGATCAGTGCTTAAGCCCAGGTGCCCTGTTTCGAGTGACCCGCTGCCTCCTCCATCAGGGAGCTAGGGAGGACCTCTTACAGGGCAGAGCTGAGGATTTTGTCCAGTTTCTGCATGACAAAATCGCTCAGATTCAGAATGATTTAGACTCCGACCGTGTGGAATCTGGGGGTGAGACCAGTGCAGGTCTTGTTGAGAGCATCTGGGTTGAGTTTGATCCTGTGTCTCTGGATGAAGTGGACAGGATTGTTGGTAGGCTGGGCGTCGCCACGTATTTGCTAGATCCATCTCCCTCCTGGCTGTCTCGGCAATCAGAGAGGTGACTGGAGCCTGGATCCAGGCCATTGTCAACGCTTCTTTGAGGGAGGGGGTCTTCCCTGCCACCTTGAAGGAGGCGGTGGTTCAGCCCCTCCTCAAGAAGCCGGCCTTGGATCCAGACTCCCTTAACAACTTCCGGCTGGTCTCCAACCTCCGCTTCATAGCGAAGGTTGTTGAGTCCTTGGTGGCGCAGCAGCTTCCGCAACTCCTGGAGGAAACAGACTGTCTAGATCCATACCAATCGGGTTTCAGGCATGGTCACAGCATGGAAATGGCATTGGTCGCCTTGGTAAATGATCTCTGGCAGGACTGGGATGGGGGATGTTTCTCCATCCTGGTGCTACTTGACCTCTCAGTGGCTTTTGATACCATCGACCATGGTATCCTACTGTGGCAACTTGGGGGGTTGTGGGTTGGAGGCACTATTCTTCAGTGGTTCTCCTCCTACCTCTCAGGTCACTCACAGTTTGTATGGGCAGGGGGAAAGAGGTCCTCTTCAAGGCCCCTCACATGTGGGGTGCCTCAGGGGTGGGTCCTCTCCCCCCTGCTCTTTAACATCTATATGAACCTGCTGGGTGAGATTATTCGAGGTTTCGGGGTGAGGTATCATCAGCATATGATATAAATCTCCACCCCGGACCACCCCAGGGATGCCCTTTCCGTGATGTCCCAATGCCTGGAAGCAGTACGGGTCTGGATGAGTAGAAACAGGCTTACTCCTCCAAGACCGAGTGGCTGTGGTTGCCAGCATCCCAGATTCTAGAGGCCCCATCATTCATGATGGGAGGGGAGTCACTCCCTCCCTCCAAAAGGGTACGCAACTTAGGAGTCCTCCTGGATTCATGGCTGTCTTTAGAAGACCATTTGATGGCCATGACCAGGAGGGCCTTTGCCCAGGTTTGCCTTGTGTGTCAGTTGCGCCCTTTCTTAGACCAGGATGCCCTCCACAGAGTCACTCAAGCCCTGGTTAGCTCTCGCCTGGACTACTGTAATGCTCTCTACATGGGGCTGCCCTTGGGGTATATCTAGAGGCTCCAACTAGTCCAGAATGCAGCCGTGCGGGTTGTTATGGGAGCTTCCCATTACTCCCGTGTGACACCTCTCCTGCGCGAGCTGCACTGGCTACTGGTGGGCCTCCGGATTCACTTCAAGGTGCTGGTGCTTACCTATAAAGCCCTATATGGCACCGGCCCAGGGTACTTGCGAGACCACCTTCTGACTTTATCCAACCGCCCTGTGCGCTCACATAGGGCTGCGCTCCTCAGGGTGCCATCGGCCAGACAATGTCGGCGGGTGGCACCCAGAGTGAGGGCGTTCTCTGTGGGTGCACCAACCCTCTGGAATCAACTCCCCACAGACCTTCGGACTGCCCCTGACCTCCGTTCCTTCCGGCGTGATCTTAAGACATGGCTTTTTAACCAAAC
>JANHFM010005989.1:74532-85095 GCA_032468115.1 Grayia smithii | reverse complement strand
GTCACCGCTACCTATTCGCGCGAACCGGACTGAACCGGGGGCAACCCACCACTGAACTTTCCCCAAAACATGGACTGTCCAATAGATTGGCGAATAAAGTTAATAGTCAGTTTTTGAAGGTTTTTCAAAATTTAAAATATGGTTTCAGCTGTCATAATACTGAGGTTTTAAAAAAATAAATGGGATACTTTGGTAGGTAAAGCAAGATTTTTCAGTATAACAGCTTTAAAAAATCATCCAAGGGGTAATGATAGAGATCAGTCATAGTGCTCTGAAGATCTGTATTAAAATCAAAATAAATTGAGCCCTTTATCATTATTAATCTATGTTATAGATTGTCTGCTAATAACCCCCCCATCTGGAAAGATTGAATTATTTTTTTAATATTCAAGCTTATGAAAGTACATTTTTCTTATTCCATGACCTTTTTCCTTAAATGCAATCATAATCACAGCAATATGCTTCTTCTGTAATTTATGAAAATATCTAAAATATCCCACTAAATATAAAAGTTTAATTGTCACACTGGCTGAAATAAAGGCTGCACTTTGAAAATGTAACTCATTACAACAATTATGTATTATTAAAACAGGAAATAGAATTAATCTTCAGTAGTTAAACACTGCTCTTATGCCAATTTTTTCTTGAGAAATCAATGTAATCCTTTAAAATATATAATCATTTAAAAGAAATGGTAAAGACAATGGACTTGATCGAAAGAAGCAATTTAAGAAATTCTGTTCCATTTAAAAAGTAAACTGACTTTTCTGCAGTGAAGATTGTGTCAGTACCAACATCAAACAAAATGCTTATCATTCTATTCCACAAATGCACACTCCTTTGGATCATAGCCAGCATTTGTAAATATAAACATAAACTGAGCGTCAGCAGTATGAAATGGATATAAGTTTGTATTCCTGCAATGACCATTAAATTGTACTTTACTCATGTCATAAACATTAAAATAGATATCCTACAACGTGATATAAAAGCTACTCTTTTGAGTAAAAGTCTGAAGTGTCAAAAAGGGCTGAAAACAAAGTATTAAGAGGTTTAAAATTATTGTTATACATGTGTTTCAATATAGGAATGGGTGTGTGCCAAAGAATCTAGAAACACATCAACGTTATCAGAATCATTTACTGGATCTTGTGCTGCATTGTTCTGAGAACTATCGAGGAAGAGATCACGGTACATTTGTTTCCAGTCTTGAAAGTCTTTAGATGTCAAATCTGGATTATCTAGAACCTTATCTATCATAGCTACTTCTTCTTCTCTGGCCTTGAAGAAACAAAAAAGAAAAAAAATGAGAAAACCCCCCACACATATTTGAATATTTAGGTTTCCTTAGAAACTTAATCCTATGGTTATAATAACATAAATAATTGACTTTGATAGATGGTTTTAATTATTACTTTATATTTAAGAATTTTCTAGTTCTATGTCTTACAAAATAAATAAGTTATATTAACAATACATTTGTTTCATTTTTGGTCTCACTTTAATTAGTGTGTATATTAAAGAAACAGAAAAAATGTCAATCAAAAAAACACAAAAATATTCTGTGGCTTCAGAAGTAAGTTACCAGTAATAATCGAAGAAGATCTCTTGTTGGCCATGCATTTACATTGGAAAATTTCTTTTTTCATCTTACCTTTAAAGTGCTTTTCAGAATTCGCAATTGGTGCAATTTTTCATTGATTATTGGATCACAGCATCTTTTAATGAAAGATTTTTTGTATTCCACTTTGGTAGAAATTTGCCGATCTCCTAGAGGGGACAAACTAGCTAGTTCCAAAGATCGGTACAAATCTTGCAATGAATCTGCAGGTTTGTCTTCTAAAATTTCAGCTGCAAGACATGAAGAAAATAAACTCCATAGCTTTCAGATATCCATCTATAACACAGTTTTAATTATGCCAGCATCTCTAGGTGAAATGCTATCTTAGCAATTCAAATGTACAAAACAATATTGCTTTGAAACCATTTCCTTATGAGAAAAATAAATTATGCTTAGATTTCATCATAGGGTATTCATAATGAAGTGCAAAAATTTGTTTAGTATAGAAGAATGTCACATGTATAGTATTGTATTCAGCAGAAAGATGCTCACAAGATTTTGTCAAATAGATGCTAAGTTGCAAACTAATTTGTTCTATTAAAACCAATTATAATGGTTTGCCTGGTTAGAGCTTGAAACATACTCCATTTTAGGGTATCATGAAGGAAAAAAAACCCCTATCAACTTAAATGTTAGGAAACAATATTAAATTGTAATACATACAATGCTACAGCATATTCACTGGGCTCTTAGGGCTCTTAAAGTCAACTTAGTTGAGTGTTCAATATTAATCAGGGCACATACACTGCTATTCTATATGCTGAAAAAGAAGTGTTGTGTATTGGACTCTAAATATTTGTTTTATAATTAAAACCAACCACAGATAATGGAGACTAGAAAAATGAAATCTAAGGGATTTTTTTCAGGATTCTAGGCAATATATATCTAAATAGAAAATATAGTTTGTCAAGACTTTTCTAATCTTGTACACTTCAAGACATCAGGAACAAAAAACAAAAACTAAAAACTCTTTTAATTGTAAAAAAAGGGCAACTGAACATTTATGTTTCGTTAATCTCATGGCATTGAAACTATACAAAAATCCAAAATGCTGATGCTCTAGACCAGTGGTGTTAAACCCAAGGGCCACGGGCTGGATGAGGCCTGTGGGGTGATTAAATCTGGCCCACTGGGCCAGCCTGGAAATATCAAAGGACTGGCTCATGGTGCCTCTGCCAGCCAAAACGGGTCATATGTGGGGCCCTGTGGCCTGTTTTTGGCCTCCACAGCCTCCTGCAGCACTCTGTTGGCCAAAAATAGGTCATGTGCCTCCATGTGCCCTGTTTTTGGCCATCAGAGTGCTCCTGGAAATCAAAAACAGGCCAAGTGGAGGCCCTGCAGGGCCTCCCCATGGCTTGTTTTCAGCCAGCAGAGTGCTACAGGATGTGTCCATCCCATTCCCCCTTGCTGTCCCCCCTGCTGGCCAGTGGAGAACTACAATGCTGATCCGGCCCTCGAAGAAATCCAGTTTAACACCCTTGCTCTAGATGTGTTCCTCCTTCTTTGAAAATCTATACTATATACCACGGGTGTTAAACACTTCACGTCATGTCACGTTGATGTCACGTGACATATCACAATGTTTTTTGCCTTTGTGGAGCTGGGATGGGCATGGCCTGCATGTTGTGCATCCAACCTGTGCCCCGTCAGTTTGACACCCCTGCTGTATACTATACAAAATCTATACTATACAATACTGTAGCCGTCTTTTTCCAGCCTGGTGCCCACTAGCATATTGGGTACAATGGTGTTATCAGAATTCATCATGACATGCTATCTAACAATAAGAATTGGAGGATAAAACATCTGGAAAACACAGTCAGGATAGTCTATTCCTATAGTCTTATTTAATCTTCAGAAAACACGCTATTCCACCTTCAACATCCCATGTTATTATTCATAAATGAATGCAATAAACATTAAAGCTGGGAATCCAGTCTATTTCTGAATGTGAACCTTCAATATTCTATATTAAATAACCTGACCAACATGAACTGACTTAAAATGGAAATGAAAATGACAGAGGCATTCTTATTTTCATAGATTATTTTTCAAACCCTAAATTCTATTCATGTGGGAACAATGGAGGAAGGAAAAAAGAAAAATAATAAAAAAGGAATAATAGAGAATAAAGTCATTTATTTATTAATTTTGACTATTATTTTTAATAATCAAAACTCTGCTATGAGTTTACCATTATTTTAAATTAACTTGAAAAGCTCTTATGCTAAAATTTCATTGCCTTGCTTTTAGTCCATGGATAAGTATTTTTATTACCAAATAAACTTTCATGTCTTTCACTATTTAAATGAATATTTCCTCAGTGCATTTTCTATTAATCCTGTGACTTTCTGGTTTCCTATTAAAGTATATTCTCTGTTCATTTTTGGAAAGGATAATACTCATGCTCTGTAGAAGCTTTCCATTTAAATCAGCTTTTTTGCCAATATAGCATTCCATTCAATCTGTTACTATAATACAATGAAATATTGCAATACGATGCTTTTTGCCCTATTAATGTTTCATTTAAAATATTCATAAATATGCCTAAACTTTCAACAGTATGTCACAAGGAAATTATGTGGCTGTATTCAAATTAGCATTAATATACAAATCTTATTATATGTAAAATATAGCAATATTTTACAAAATATAGCAATATGTAATACTTGCTAAATATAGCAAGCCTACTATAAGAAGACTCATAAGACAAAATTGTCTAGCATTTCTGCAAAATACTTAGGGCATGAAGGTATTTTTAACTCATTACATTTGTCAAGCTTCAAAGTATTATTATCTATAAATAACAGCTAATGCCTGTGGAGACAGGTTTTAAGGACTTTTCTTTCAGTAGATATATTTAAAAAAGTCACGTGAGTACATAATTTCAACATCATGAATATTCTTCTAAATGTTGCTATTGTTTCAATAGCAGTAAACATGTCACTTTTTTACAAGTATTTGCACCTTATTTAGAAACAAACATATGTGAAATAGAATCACATAAGTCTCACTTGCTACATATCCACGGCATATCCACAGCAATTATTTTCCCCTCTGCCTTTTTGAAAAACTATGCAAATGTTGATTTAGGTATTAACAATACTTTAGCCTATAGTAAAACAGAGCAATAGGTATAGTCTTGTTTAAATGACTTGTTAGCAGTCTCCAAACTTTTCCAAGTCCATTTTTAATTCAATTATTTTTTATTTCTTTATTTATTATTTACAGTATCTGCCACCTCAGTTCAGACTTAGTATAGTCAGTAAGCTATTTGCACAAAAATGTATTAAGCCAATCAATATTCTACAAAATACAAAACAGCAGGAAACCCACATGCTAAAATTTTTGTAATAAACCGACTACACTATTATAGTCATGTGTTTTCTATATGAAAAAATTGATATAAAAATTAGTTATTAGATAATTAGCCTTGGGGGTGAGGTTGGACAGGCAGTTGGATACAGGAAAGAGCTGTGTTTAGCCACTCAAATTTCATCTTCTAGCAAAATCATTTATAATTTTCCATTGTAAAATTTACAAAATAATAATATAAATACTACTGTTTCTATCATATTTACAAAGATTTTGAAATCAGTGATTGGCTTAATGGATCTTATCTAAACTATTTTAAAAATAAAATTTTTAAATCCAACTAAAGTTGGACTTTTTTTGCTCATAAACAAATTTGAAATAAGAAATATTCCATATTCTCAAATTAGGGATATAAATATATTGATTTGATATTAAATTGTAAATCCCTGACTGTCTAATCCCTAGTATACAATCTTCAAAAATTACTTAGATGAAATTTCAAAGTAAATGATTTAAGACCAGATTTGAGCAATAGCTTTTTTGTCTTTTAAGTCACATTGCAATTTACACAACATAAGATCTTGATCATGTCAGTACATAGAAACAGCCAATATTCTTACCTGACTGTCAAGAGGCAGCCATTAACAAAAAGTGCAAAAAATAATAATACAATTAAAATTTATATCAAATTAGCAGAAGACTAATAGATTTCTAAAGAACCTGCTCTAGACCTAGCACATTTGTCAAAGCACTTTAAATAATATAAATACAATAAGGTCATCGGAGTATTGGATGAGGAGGTTGTATTAAAAAAAATCACCTTATGACAACAGGACTCAAATATATACTATTTCAGTGAATCACATTATATTTTGATGGCAGATTTCAGATTAATTGGCAGGGTATTTTTTTAATTTCTGAGATCAGATAAAATTTTTATTGACTTTATGGTACATCATCCTAGATGCCTGGTAGATAAATATGCAATGTATAATAAATAATATAAGACAGGGGGTTTTGGATGAATTTAGGCAACCATTGTTGCCTAAAACAATTATTCAGCTCAGAATAAAGAACATACATGTTCTTTTCTCAGATGCTGTAATATAGTTTACATATTTGAATATTGCCTTTTGCTCTGCATGTAAAAAAAGTTTCCTTAATAGAACAGCTGAACTCAGCTTCAGTGAAGGAGAAATTATTTCCACTCACTCATTCACTCACTCAATGAACCTGAGACATTTTCTTTATCAATTTGGCAACTACATATATGATTCAAACACAAATATTTTTTGTTTCTATAAGGTTAAAAATCTGTTTGTCAGTCTGCATACTTTTACTGAACATACTAAATAAACTCATACAAACAATGTGTAATTATATTCCATGATAGTGTAAATAACTGACCATAACTCTTTTATTGGGTATCCACACAGGTCATATATTGCTTCTATACTACTACTGTAGTTAGTTTTCTACAGTATATTAGGCAGATGTTCCAGGAATACATATTGTATGTAAGCAACTTAATAGCATGTGTATTCTTGCATATAGCTTAAATAATATGCCTAGATTCATATGTTGGAGACACAATTAACAACAGGTGATAATAATCAGAAGAAAATAATCCTTCAAAACCAAAGCTATACTTCCTTTGCTTTGGATCAATGAGTCCAAGAGCTTATTGCTTTCATAGAAATGATGGGGTCAACATGTTGGAGATTCTATGTATAAACATTTTGCTAAGATTTTCCATGTTGAATAACAACCCAAAGACTTTCATTATTTATACAGGAATTATGTAAAAATACCTTGAGAAAATATATAGGTTATATTTCTTTTTAAAGCTGGTATAAGAAATACATCAAGATAATTCTGAATCATTGTATGATACCCTGACTCATCCAGTAAGTGACAATATAAAAATTCTTATTAATTTGTTTCCAAGATATAGTTATAAAGTAATTTAAAATATCTTTTCTCCTTTGTAAAAACTGTTTTATCTCCAAAATAGTATAATACAAATTTTGTTACTGACAATACAGAGAAATTTGACAAAGGTAGGAACATTTAATGTAACTGATTGCTCAATTTTGGAGGAAAAAAAGCCTATTCTAAAATTTTAATACATTTTGATATCATTATGATATCATTCCTGCTTTTGACAGTGTAGCAAATGAGCCATCATTCAAAAGTAAAGTGGCAATCTATATACAGTATTTTAAATTCTAATTTGAAATTTTACCTCCCTAATCTTTTTTTCCATTTCCATTCAATTACAAAATTTGGTCATAAAGTTCCATGCCATTTTAGTGATAAATTGTTCGAACCACAATATCATGCATTAAGCAGTGATTCATAGAATCCAAATAAGGTATTTCAGTGGAAATATTATATAAAGAACTAACGTTTGCTTTTGCTCAGTAAAAGGCAGCAATAATGTAGAACAGAAAGTGGTTCCTTAGAGTATATATTAAATAAAAACAGTCAGTATGCATCTTCATTCAATCAACAGTAGTCAATGAAGAAATAATTTAATAATTGTAGCTTAATGAATTTCATATTGTAACTAAGACTGGAATTGGAATTGGAAAATTTTGGTTTCCAGGAAAGTCTATTTTTACAAAAATGGCACCCAAAATGCTTAGCCTCAAATGGATCATGTCTAAATGTGATCAATTTGTTCCTATTTTAAATACCATAGAATTAATCAATTATTTTGATAAAACTGTACATTAAATTTGTGCTCATAAAAACTAATAGTTTATTGTACATATAAGTGCAATAAACCATAAACCATAATAGAAACTGAGGTTGTTTTTGTTTAAAACACCTAAACCAGTCTAGTAATGCTGCACGTAAACTACAGGGATTGTAATAAAGTTCCCACTGGTTCTTCTGCAATATACAGTCTTTTAAAATGCATATTAAATTGCTAGGATTTTCTTACATTATGTTGTGTATGGATATGCAAATGTTGTATATGGATTCATTTATGAAAAAAATACAATTCACTATTCTAAAGAAAGTGAAATATTAAATAACTATATATTTTATTGGTATCAGCATAATGTAATATTGTATATGGACCTGACAGAAATAAAACATTTCAAAATACATTTTAGAATTTTCTGTCCATAGTATTGTACAAAATATCAAGAATTAGCACTGACGTTACAGAATACCTTCAGCCAAAAAAGAGAGAAAAAACAATATCCAATCATAGAGTTACAGGCAAACAATGATTCATAGGATACTGTGTACAATAATGCTAGATCATTCTCCAGCCTCATACCTTTCAGATGTGTTGAACTTCAATTAACATAATTTCTAGTCAGTATGATACTTGGACAACTTAGCTAGTAATAATAAGAGTTTGAAATCCAATACATTTGGAGGAGAATAGATAGGGAATCTTTTGATAAACACATCTTAAAACTTTAAATAGGCATTTAGATAAAAGATTGCCTGCAAATCTGTCTCTAATTAGAGAGTAAACTGGCTAAATTAGAGAGCATTTCATGTATCTGATGCAAAGTAGCAACACTTGCATTAAAGTCCTCCAGTGTAAGGTGATATAAAGTTATCTGCACAGTTTGAAATATTTTATGGTGAACCTTCATAAATAGGAATTTGTGCATCATTTGTAAACTGATCCAGACTCCTATATAACCTTATCTGAAAGCAAGAGTTAACCAAGAAATAACAATGATAGGTCTGTTTATTTATAATTGGATCTCTTCCAATCGTGAGTAATGTAAAGTTTTAAAATTGAAATGGGCACATGTATATCACTAGTATCTGAATTTTTCCTTCTTCAGGCTCATCTCTGTTTCTCAATTTTGCCTTAAAAGAAAATCTGAGAATACAGAGTGCAGGAAGAAATCTCTTAGCAAAACAACTATGCTCCTCCTTTCCTTTCCTTTCCTTTCCTTTCCTTTCCTTTCCTTTCCTTTCCTTTCCTTTCCTTTCCTTTCCTTTCCTTTCCTTTTTCCTTAATTCTGCAGGCAAAGCAATGGTGGTTTAAATGTCAAGTATTCATAGCATATCAAAGACCCAGTTTTCTCACATCTAAGCTGTCTGGGAATTATATAATATTTAGACATTTTAGAAATGTGTTCCATTGTACAAAATTGGGGTTATTTCTCAACAAGGATATGTTGTTACCAGCCTCAATATTTTAAGTGAAGAGCCCTCTTCCTCAAGCTCCAATCCTGTGCAGGCTAAGCATTGTTGAACCAATTGCAACAGTTCTGAAGAAACATACATAGAAATGATATGATATTTGGGGATATCAGAATTGGGCTGCAAAAGTCTGAATCACTACTAAGCAAAGAGATACAAGAAAACTCTATCTCCACACTTACTACTTAATGATTGTCTAGATTTTTGCAGCACAGACTTAGTCTTAACTAAACCCGTGCTACTAAAATGAGTCCTTTTCCAGAATCCTTTTCATATTTTGTTGTCTGAAGTTTGTCAAGCATTCGGAACTGCCAATTTTCAAGAAAGACTTTAAAAACATTTTATTCACAACAAGAATGCATCTGATTGTTCTGACTGAGATTTTATCTGAACTGTGACTTCTGTGCATTTTTAACAAGTGCTTTGCTGGGTGTTTGTTTTAAAGTTAGTTTTATTAATTCTTTGTTTCTTTTATTTCATACACCATGGAAGAGTTTTGTTCTTCCATGAGCAAATATAGAAATACTTTAAAATAAATAAATAAATCTCCCCGAATTTTGGGACTAAAATCAAGTCCATGGCAAAGTGGGAGGGTTTTTTCACATATGACATCATATGCAACTTTCTATTATCTGCAATGCTTTTACATATTTGATGGAATTTTTAAAGGTATGTATGCTATCTAATTGATGGACTTATTCACTGTCTTTCTAATGAAATTTCCTCTGGTTGAGGTAAGCGATACAGGAGAAGTTAACATTCTCAGAAATATTACGACCTGAAGCATAATTCAAAATAACAGTAATCTTTGGAAAAGTTCATATATGGGTCAGTGCTTAATCTATTAAGAGTAATGTTAGGTTTTAGATCATATTTTATATTTGTCATTTAAATATAAGGTAAAAATTTTCTTGTAGCTAATGCTTCAAGTGATTCATTCTGAAAGTTGTTTTAGAGTGAGAATTGACAATTTAATGACAAATAAAATAAAACATTCAATTATTATGTTATAAGGAAAAAAATAATTTCTTCAGGCAGAGTTTGGTGTGCTTCTTTGCTTAAAGATATGCAACCATGTCTGCATACCTTTAAGAGCTCAAAGATACAAAATTAGAAATTAAATAATGAGCAAACATTGGAAACTATTAAATAAGCAATAAAAATACAATATATAAATATTAATTAAAATAAAGTCCAAAATACCAAGCCATGTCAAATAGCAGAGAGAGAGAGAGAGAGAGAATGTGCAGTATTATATGCAATATTTAATCTTTCAGTGAATTGAAAAGGCTCTTTGAAACAAGGTTGCCTTGCAGTTAATTCATAGTAATTTTCAAATATAGTGCTTTGTTGGATTTGCACACTGTAGTTAATGCTGCTTGGAGAGTTGATCTTTTTTTTTTTATTGAAAAGTTTTATAAAATTTTACAATAACCCCCCCT
>JANHFM010005989.1:40157-50446 GCA_032468115.1 Grayia smithii | reverse complement strand
GTATTCTGAGTAATAACAAGAGATGGCATAATCATCTTGGGATTTCCAGTCTCATTTCAATACTGGGGGATGACTTATTTTCTTTGAATTACATGTGGAATTTGTGAACAAGGTGTAGGGCATGGACTTCTGTTGCATTTTTTTTTCCAATGATCTCTTTTGTTCCAGTAAGGCCTTTAATTAATACTGGTATTCTAAATGTTTCCACTTGCATCTCGAGTCCTGAATGGCCTCTTGTAAATTCACAGTATTCTCTTTTTTTGGCCATGTATATGAATACATTCAAACTGAGCTGTGATTTTTCTCTGTGTCGTATATGTTTGTATATGTGGGTGTTTTGGCTCGGACTCCCGAGCCTGTGCTATCTGACGAGGATGACTCAGACAATAAAGGGGAGCAACTGGCAAGGCCTCCCTCCCCAGGAATTCCTACCTTGGCAATGCCCCAAAGAGCTGAGACGAACAGCCTGGAATGGGCCAGGAGGGAAGCACGTCAGAGCAGCCTCCAGTGGGAAGTGAGGAAGAGGAGGAGTCGTGGATAGACCCACGGCAGAGGTGTAAGCAGAAGAGACAGATGCAAAGAAGAAAAAAGGGGAGGGCCAGAGAGTGAACTGAGTCACTGAGCCACACCCTACAGGGGTTAAAAAGAGGTTGGGCTTCAAGTGCTGCTCTGTGTGTGACAAGGTTTGATTCTAGCAGGTTTATTCCGTGTTCCAGAGCATCTTGGATTATTGGTTTCTTAGTTTGTGGACTGACAGAACTTTGTGTTCCTGTTATCTGAACTGAGTAAGTTTGTTTTGGACTTCTCTGCCAATTTTGACTTGGCAGGCACAGCATCATGGTCTGCCAAGAACTCCTTATCAAGTTTGCATGTTGCAATAAATTTTTTTACGTTTGTATTTTTAACCCCCGCCTTGCCTGCTTCGTCTCTGTGGGGAGGGTAGACAGAACATATGTGTGTGTGTGTGTGTGTGTGTGTGTATGTATGTTTTCTGAGGTTTTCGCGGGTGTTTGTATGTAGGTCTTTGGTTTTCTCCCATGTAAAATTGGAAGTATTTCGGCAACGTTTTGACGAAATCTCATCCGTCATCTTCAGGCTGGTGTCTTCAGCTTCGTTCTTCTGGGAGAAGTGTATGATAGTGGTTGCTTCTTCCTTTTTAAACTGCCAGGGGGGGGGTGTTCTGTGGGTGGAGGCTTGGCTGTGTTGATTTGGTAGAGGTGTGCTCTGATTGGGTGGGAGCTTGGCTGTGCTCTGATTGGGTGGGGGTGTATTTTGAATGGGGGCTGTGCTCTGATTGGGTGGAATGTAGGCTCCAGACATCAAGAAGACAGCAGGTAGAACTAAGGCCACATTTGATGGGAGTCCAGAGAAGTTGGCATTCTTCCTGAATCAGCTCACCTGGATTGATATGGGCCAGCTTACTTTGACAATATGGCTTGCATGAACACCATCATGGTGAACTTAGAGGGAGACAGAGCAGAATGAGTGAAAGGCCTCCACAACGAAGGGACTCCCAAGTTGTGGGACTCCGATGTCTTCTTGGGAAATCTCAGAGCCTAATTCAGAGACACTATGCAAATCCAGAGAGGGAATCTGACATCTGTACCATCAAGCAACGAAGCAGACCAGTGACTGAATACATTTGTGAGTTCTGAAGACTGGTGGGGAGGCTGAGGCATTGACTGGAGTGACTCCTGGTCCACTACTTCTGAGATGGCCTAAACTGCCTACCTTGTGGAATACCCAAACAAATGCACAACTGGTACCAGCTGGCAACAAGTGTGGAGCTAGACCTAGTGGAATATAAACAACACAGAGAAGCAGAAGGCAACTGAAAAATGCACCAGGAGAGGCGTCTGCTTGGGTGGAAAGCCACTACCATGAAGGCACCTGCCCCTTCTGAAGCCCCGAGGCACAGACCAAGCTTATGCTTCCAATGCAATCGAGAGGGCCACAGAGCTGCAGTCTGCCTGGCACCAGCACCCATTTCAACTGCAAGGCCCCTGAGCCCAGTGAAATTGAGGAAGCCACCCAAACAGGGGAAGGAGAAGTGAGTGACATGGCAAGTTGTAGAGTTCTCCCCCTCCCACAGCAGTGAAGGGGAGAGAACTCCAACTGAGGAGGAGCCCCAGTTGACCCTGTACAAGAACGACAGCATGGGGGAAGATGACCGAATGCTAAGTGAGATCATCACCCTCCTGTCAGCCCAAGTGGAGATTGTAGTACCCCATTAGGGGGTAAAAGGGGTCATAAAAGCTCTAATAGACTCAGGGTGCACCCGATGCTTATTCAGCATGCAGACAATGCAGAAGTTGGGATTGCTAGTGAGAAAGCTATGCCAACCCATAAAATTCAAGCAGGTTGATGCCTCCATTGTGTGGGACTTGCCCACCTCCTACCTAACAGAACTGATGCACCTAAAGCTAGGAACCCACCAAAAGAGCATTCGGTTCATGGTCACCCCAAAAATGGCAGAAGCTATGATATTGACCAAGTGGAAACCCATCATGCATTGTAGAAAGAGAGAGAGAAGCATAGCAATGGCAGGGAAGGGCCACACCTCCAAAAAGGAAGCAGGGTAATCCTAACCAGCAGAAGAAAGAGAGGGAAGGACTCGAGCACAGAAAAGCAGCAACCGAATTGGTGTCAAAAGCCCAGACCTGAGGTCCTGGTGTATCTAGATGACATCTTCATCTATTCTGAGACAATGGAGGAACACATGAAACTAATACACCAAATACTGGAAAAGCTCCTGAATGCCACGTTGTATGCCAAACTGTCAAAATGCAAGTTCCATAAGACCAGCCTAATCGACCTAGGATATAGAGTGCCTTGTGAGGGATGGAAATGGACCTGAGGAAGGTGAAAGCCATTTTAGAGTGGCAAGCCCCACGAACATGCAAACAATTGCAAAATTTCCCGTGCTTCACTAATTTCTATAGGCAATTCATCCCCTCCTTTGCGAAAATTGCGTTACTGGTCATGGAGCTATTGAAGACTGTGGGGGGGGGGGGAATCCCAGCCCAGCCATCCTCTAAACTGGACAATGGCATGCCAAGTGGCCTTCAAGAAACTCAAGAGACTGTTTGCGGTTGAGCTGGTCCTAAAGCACCCCAACTCCGAGGAACCATTATCTGAGCAGATGCTAGTGATGTGGCAGTGGGGGCTGGTCTCCAAAAGAACAAAGAGGAGAAACTGCAATCATGCACCTATAGGTCCCCAAAACTAAATGAGATGGAGGCATTGGGTGGTATGGGAGAAAAAAACCTTTGCAGTGTGGTTGGCACTGTTGACATGGAGACAGTTCTTAGAGGGCAGTAAAATCCCTTTCAAAATATGGACTAACCCCCAAAATCTAGAGGCATTGAGAAATGCTCACAAACTTTCTGTGAAGCAGGTGTGGTGGCCTAGTACTTCAATCGATTTGAATTCACATTGAAGTACATCCCAGGGGGAAAAAAAATCCTAGCTGGTGCATTGTCCCACATGCCCCAATGCATAAGCGCCTGAGAGGAAGTAGTATTATTATTCATATGAAACAGCTGGCAGTGCAAGTAGCCACTCAGTAGCAGGTGAAGAAGTAAACCTCGAACTCTAGCAACACTCTTACCCAACAACTGAAAAAAGAACTACAAACAGACGCATAGTTTGGGGCCCATTAAGGGGACTTGATGTTAAGGGAGGAATTGGCCTGGAAAAAGAACAAACTGTATATTCCTGAAAAGTTGTGGATTCTAGTTTTGTAATGCAGCCATGATTCTAAGCAAGCTGGTCACTTCTGGTTCCTAAAATCTGAGCAAATGGCAATTCTGGTGGCCAAGCATGAAAAAGGACATAGAGAGCTATGTAAAAAGTTGCACTATATGTGCTTCCATGAAGTGGAGACCAGGAAAGACCCTGGGACTACCACGGCAAGTGGCTGAGCCAACCCAGCCATAGCAGGAAATAGCCATGGACTTTATAGTATAACTCCCAGAAAGTGGGGTGAATACTGTAATCTGGACTGTAGTTGACCTGTTCTCCAAGCAAGCTCACTTTGTAGCTTGCTCAAGCCTCCCATCAGCCCAGAGGTTATCTAGGATGTTCCTGCAGCAGATCTATTGACTGCACGAGTGCCAAAATGCATCATCTTGGACAGAGGGATCCAATTTACAGCCAAATTATGGTGGGAATTAATAAGGGTAATAGGATCCTCCCAGGGGCTCAGTTCATAGTGTTCCATCTGAGCATGAACAGGGCTGCACTACAAGCTAATGCAATGGTGGAGCAGTACCTACATTGCTATGTCAACTATCAGCAATCAAACTGGGCAAAACTCCCGCCATTCACTGAAGTTGCATATAATAATGCAGTGCATAGTAGTACTGGACACCCCTTTTAAAATAGCTACAGGGGTGGAATTTGTACCTATGCAAGAGAACCTCCCTCATCAGTATCCCTAATAGAGTGGGTAGATTCTCTCTAGAACACATGGGGCAATGTAAAAAAGGCCCTAGCTAAAGCAACAGAAAGTCAGAAAAAGCAAGCCGATAAGAAACATATTCCCCAAGGGGAGTTCCACATAGGAGACAAGATGTACCTGTCCATGAGGCTACATAGCAGGAAACTGGGTCCCAAGTATGTAGGGCCCTTCCCCATAGTGAAGGTAATCAACCTGGTCATGGTAGAATTAAAATTGCCCAAGATATTGGGAAAGGTGCATCTGGTATTCCATTGCAGTTTGCTGAAACCAGCCCAGGAATTTAACTTAAGGCCAATTGGAAAAGATGTCCCAGATCCAATTATAGTGGGAGGCGAAAGACACTATGAGGTTAAACAAATCTTATATTCCAGGCATTATAAAGGAAAGCTGCAATATTTGGTGCAATGGAAAGGCTATCCAAGTTCAGAGGCAAGGTGGATCAAGGCCCACAATATTAAGTCAGAGCACTTAATAGGCAGATTCCATGCAAATTACCCTCAGAAGCTAGGGCCCCTCGATGGAGGGCTTCAGAGTAAATAATACTATATAACTATTGTTTTCCAGGTATCTCCTACATTTTAGCAGGATCCGCCTGTCAAGTTTCAAAGTGCGCTTTTGTTGTTGCAACCATTATCACTTAGTTGGCCAATGAACTAGGGAGGAGGAAAGGAGGAGCTGGAATGTAGGCTCCAGACATCAAGAAAACAGCCATGAGAACCAAAGACACTTTGGCAGGTATTTGCCAGAGCCAAAGACATTTTCTCATAACAACATAATGAGGCTCAATTGGACAATGTGACCTGCTCTAATAGGGGAGAGAGAATTTATATTTTAATTATGTGGGTTTGCATGGGAATTAATTAGATCTGGTTTGCCCTAACCAGTGCCAAAATTGTGTACTTAATAAAGTTTTGCATTCAGAGATTGGATCATCTCGCTCATGCTTGCTTGGTTGGATTTGTCTGCGGAATGTTGACATGTGCACTGAAAATCAATTTGAATTGTAACACATTGCTATATAATGCTAATCTCTCTGCATGTGAAGGAATATTATAATGCATTTTCTAAAACAATAGTTCATTTTCACTAGGGGTAAACTGAAGTAGTTAAAGTTATTAACATTTTACCTTGTTCTTGTTTGATCCTTTCCCTTTCTGCATATCCAGCAGCAAGCATATTAATTCTGTTCAACCACCTGAAATAACATGTTTATTGAATTACTGACATGATTGACATATTTATAGTACATTTATTAAAACTATAAAACATCTGGATAAAATCAAGACAGCAAAGCTGCTTGCTAATTTTATAGTTAGGTCCTCAGAAAGTTAAACTTTAAAAAATGGTTTAAGATATTGAAAGCTTCTCTAAATTAATTTTTTACAGATGCTAAATTATCTAAACTATCGTTCATCATACCAACAAGACATTTAAATATAAAATGGTTTTGTATGTTTCTTTAAATGCTAAAGTTGATGAATCAAGTACTAAAGTAACACAGATACAACTGCAGGCATTAAACAGGGAAAGGTAAGGAATCTCTTCTATGTTAAATGTAATAACTTCTCTACGAAGCATGAAGTGAAGAAATACTGATGGTACTGAGAGAGATAACAAGTCTATTACCCTAACCTGCACATTTTTTGTAATATCATTGTCCAGAAAATACAATTAAATAAGGTTTTGAGCACCCAATACTTCTGTCAACAAGACAGTAGTAAAATCAGACTCTTTTTATATAGATTTTGTCAGAGTTTGTTGCAGAAATTAAATCCAGAAAGCACACACAGGTATACTGATTCAGCAGGATTGATTTAAATAAGAAACTTCTTTATATACAAGAATATATATACAATACCAACACCAGAGAACAGTTTCATTTCAGCTCAGATCAGCAGACAAGTTCAAGTTCACACAAGGCAGGAGAGAACAGTTAGTTTCATTTCAGCAAAGTAGACTAGCTTCGTTTCTCTGCAGCTGCAGACTAAGACACGCCCTGGCTCCAGTTTGTCTCAGGTCCCACTGACTGGCTTAGTTGCTATGCCTATTCATTGGCTGAGCTTGTTACCATGTCTCTGCCAGTTCATGAATAATCTGACACTCCTCCCTTCATGACTGGAAGAGACATAAATTCAATTACTTTAATATTCTTCAGATACCTGCATTTGAAGACCCACATTCACAATTCCTTTCAAATACCTGAGAACCTTTAACTGTGATGCATCCTTTGCAATGAAACAAAGATTATCCACAAATGCTAATAGTTTACAATCCCCACCTTGTAACTTTCCAGTATATATGCAACCATCAACCTTGCAACTCTTGAACCCAAGACCCTTTAATGAAGTATCTAAACAAATATTCCAATTCCTGGTTGACTGCTTCAGCCCATAAATAGCCTTGTTCAATTTGTACACTGTGTTAGGCGATGCTTGAACCATGTAAATTTCTTCCTCTAATTCAGCATTGAGGAATGCAGTGGTTATGTCAAAATGCCAAATTTTATGGCCATGTGCCACTGCCAACACTACTGCCAGCCTTATGCTTTCACTCTTTACTGTAGGCACAAATACCTAATCATAGTGCACATTTTTCATCTGTGAAAAACTTTGTGCCACTAACCTTGCTTTATACTGTATCTCATCATTGGGATACAATAATGTACTTTCTTCTTGTACACCCATTTGCATTTTACAGCTTTGCTACCCTGTGGTAAAGCCATAGATGTTAACACTTTATGTTCATCCATGGATTTCATTTCCTTGTCCATGGCTTCTTTCCACTTTATTTGTTCACTTCTAGGTAATGCCAATACTTCCTTATAATTTCTTGGCTCATATCACACCTTCTTTCTACAAAGCTTAACCATTGCTTAAATTTCTGTAGCACCTCTGTTTTACTCTTTAGTAAATAGCAGAACTCAAACCTGCTGTAGTCATCTACAATGACCAGCACATACTTTGCTCCTCCCAAACTGGCTTGCATTGGCCCAACCAAATCTGCATGTACCAGCTCTAGAGCTCTTGTTGTCTGCTTTGTGCTACTCTTGCTTACTGGGAATGCCTTGGACTTTGATTATTTACATACAGCACAGTCCAAGTATGCCTTACACCCTTTAAAGTTTCACCCTTCTCCAAACTATTGCATCTTTTGAAAACTCTGAAGCTGGCATGGCCAAGCTTTCCATGCAAGAGATGAATGCATGAATCATGTTGTGCCATATTTCCAAATGTTTGGGCATGTTGAACCTTTTGTCCGTGCAACACATAAAGATTATCCTGTTTTATGCCCTGTGCACATATACTCACATTTCTTTTTATGAGACATCTCCCATTTACAAATGTGGTCTCAAACCCTTTTTGTCTAGACTGGAGACACTCAGTAAATTATGCTCCATTCTGGGCACAGATAATATGTTATTAAATTTTTCCTCCAGACATAGAACCAGCACAGTGCCTTTTCCTATGACTTTAGCCTTCTGGCCATCCACCAAGGTTACTGCATCTCCTTCACCTGGATCCATTCTGAAAAACAATTTGAATTATTAACAATTGTGTGACTATCCCCACTCTCTATTAACCATTTGTCTCTGCTATTACAATAGCTAATTTTTGCAACAGCAGCTTGTCCATCTGTTGTTTTTCTTCCTTGTAAAAAGTCTTTCTTTAAATGAGTCTTATCACCACAGATGAAACACAGACATTGTTTCTGTTCTTTCTTCTTAGAAATTCTTTGCTGGGCTGTAATCTGGTTTCTTCTATTACTCTTGTCTCTGCAGACATCCTGCCTGTTGCTTTCTCTCTATGCTCCTTGGGCACCCACTCAGGAATTTCTCCTCATGGCTTCTTCTAAAATGGCCTTTGTTTTCTTCAGAAATCAAACAGGCTTTAAGGGTTCCCATACCTAATTCCTGTTCTGGTTTGCATTCAAGAAACAATGTCCCATGTTTCATCAAGATTATTTAACACCAACAGCACTTTCTGAGATTCAGGAATCTGCATTCTACGCTGTTCTAACTCAATAAACAGAGTTTGCGTGTGCAGCAAATGCTTCTCTACACTCTCTTGTGGTAGCAGTCGGGCTCTGTACAATTGTCTCGATAATTGCACAATATTGCATGCTGATGCATTCACATGCACATGTCTCAATTTCAGCCAAACCTCTTTTGCAGTTTTAAAATCAGCTACATTCAAGAATTGTTCATCTTCCAAACTTAAAATGATGTAGGCCAGTGCCTTATCATGCTGCTGTTGATTTACAGCTGCTATTGGCTCTGGGGGTGGATTAATAACTATAACCCAGAGCTCCTTAGCCTTCATTTTTGCAGCCCAAATAATTTAATTCTTCTGTCCCAATCAAGGCAGAGATCTCTCCTGAAATCAACAGCTATCCTGCAAGATTTCTCAGCCTTGTTCTCTTTTGCTTATAACACAGACTGTCTCTCAATTTGTTTACAGTTCAGTCTTACTGTGTGCTTGGATTGGCTGGGTGTGCTCTGGGCCCATAACCTGTTGGAGTTTTTAGCATTCCAATCAGCACACAAGCAAATAATTCAGCAGAATACATTATATAGAAGAAACTTCTTTATATACAAAAATATAAAACATGATGCATGTATACAATACCCATGCAGCTCTTGCAGTGTGATAGGGAGAAGTAGCAAGTACTGTCAAGCAAAGACAAACGAACTCTCACTGCAAAGAACAGTTAAGCTAAGCTATGCCCAGGCTCCAAGCCATCTCACATGGCTCACACAACAAATCCTGTGTCTCAGTCACCAAACAATTCCCATTGGCTGACTTACTGTTATGGCTATTCCAGTTCATAAATTCTTATACACTAACACATTATTATTTCTAGGAGTTTAGTGAAATGTTTCGATTTATCCATATTAAGAAAAATTTAGAAGTTTAGAGCCCATTCTGAGATAGCCTGCTTACTTTCTTTACTCCTGTTTATTGAATAAAAGAGAAGTGTGTATGTGTGTGTGTGTGTATGTGTATGTGGGAGTCTTCACAAATGTCCAAAGCTTTTTTCACTATGAAAAGCTCAGCCTTTTGATTCCCATCCCATATGTTGCCCTGTCACGTCTCCTGACCGTAGCAGGTCCCTGAAGTAATGGTGCCAATTTTTGATTAAAAAAAACCTTGGGGTTGTTGCTATTTGTTGAAAGCTGCTGCATAGAACCTATCATTGAATACTGTGGGAATTGGTCACCCTTGGGGTATCTCTGTTCCTGCCAGCTGGTAGGAGATTTGGGTATTATCTTGTTCGGTATGTATGCTTTTTATGTTATGCTTTTAAATCTATTTGCTTGAGCTAATAATAAAGTCCTTTTATTATTCCTTTTAAAGTCCCTTTAAAACCCATTTATTTACCGGATCCAAAAGAATCAATTGCCTGGGCACCTGATCACAGCCCTGACACTTGGTGAAACAAACTGGAATAGTTAAATGCAACTTCAAGCTGCCTCTGTAATGGGCTAGGAAGGAAAAAAGGCAAGGTCATGAGGGCATGCTATTTAGAAATAGGGGACAAGCATGTGGATGACTATGAACACAAGGGCAAGAACAACAGTGTCTCCCTTGAGGAGACAGCACATTAAGCCTATTCTGAGGTGTATTTTGTAAGTTGGTTAAGCCTATGAGGGGCTTGGCATACTGACTTCCCTTTGCTCAGGGGTGAAATCCAGCAGGTTCTGACAGGTTCTGGAGAACTGGTAGCGGAGATTTTGAGAAGTTTGGAAAACCGGCAAATACCACCTCTGGCTGGCCCCAGAATGGGGAGGGAATGGAGATTTTTCAATATCCTTCCCCTGGAGTGGGAT
>JANHFM010005989.1:4396-18389 GCA_032468115.1 Grayia smithii | reverse complement strand
CTGGCAGGCTGGGCCTCCGGAAGACTTTCCTGGCCAGAGGAGCATGCGCGCTACCTCTGTGCAGGGCGGGAACGGCGACATTGTGAGTGGGTCCCTCGGGTGCGGAGGTTTGTGGGCGTGGCCAGCCAGTGATCGCTACCAGATCGCTGAACCAGCCCCAATCTCCGCTACCGGATCGCGCGATCCGGCGCGATCCGGTAGCATTTCACCCCTGCCCTGAAGGCACATTTTGCCCCGACTCCTTCTAAAATTTTATGGCGGTATGATTTTAGGCACCGCATACAGCAGGACAATGAGTCCATTAGTCAATACATGGCCGCACTTAGGAAAGCTGCAGCACACTGTGAATTTAAAGACTTAGATGGTATTTTGCTAGACCAATTTGTAGTGTGAAGGACTGTCGTTTGCAATGAAGACTACTAGCAAAGGTGGATTTGACTCTGCAAAGTGCCCTCAATGAGGCCCAGGCCTCAGAATCATCGACCAAAGCAGCTGAGTCACTTAAGAAATTTGCCTCTGTGCCCGTGACCACCAAGGTGGCACCCAACGAGCTCAAGAGCCACCAGGTGGACAAGGAGTCAGGGAGCAGTGAAGAAGCAGTCTACAAGACTGACCCACAGGAAACTGGAGGCCAAGCTCCATGTCAGATATCCTGCGCAAGCTGCGGAGACCAGGCGTCCTGCCATTTTAGAGATGCCATGTGCCGCTGCTGCGGGAAGAAAGGACACTTGGCACAAGTCTGCAGGGCCAGCATGCCCAGCAGGAGCCAACTGGCAATTGAATCTCCCTGAGCGGAGAAGCCCAGACCAAAATAGAAGGGGGCCTGGAAACCTCGCCAGCCCAGGCAAGAGTTTGAGGCCCCAGACACTAATCGAATAAGGGTTGCCAAGGCTAGCATAGCCTACAAAAAGCTGAAAATCACTATTGGCATTGAGGGATCAATGGATCAGATGGAGGTCGACACAGGATCCTCAGTGACCATCCTGTCCTGGCACAACCTTCGGCGCACCATGCCGCGGAAACAACTTTCTCGCCAAACCCTGAAACTTACTGACTATCAGGGAAACCATATTCCTGTGCTGGGCTGCGCAACCCTTGCTGTGATGTTCAAGGCGTTCCAGGGACAGCTGTCATGGAAGGAGGACTTCCAGACCTGCTCAGCCTAGATTGGTTTGATGCCCTAGGCATGGGAATCACCGGCATCAATGCTGTCGCCAGCTCCTGTGCCGACACCCTGATCAGCGAACTCCAGGACGTCTTCCAGCTGGAGCTCAGCACTATGTCAGCACCCCCATATCTTTCAGCCTTGACCCCAATGTGGCCCCAATCCACATGAAGCTGCGGCGTGTCCCTTTTGCACTCAAACCAAAGATTGACACAGAGCTGGAGAAGCTAATAAAGCAGGGCATCCTTGTTCCTGTAGACCACGCAAAGTGGGAGACACCCATTGTGACCCCAGTGAAAGGGGATGGGTCAGTACACATTTGTGCCGATTATAAGTGTACCCTCAATAGGGCCCTCCAACAAAGTGCCTACCTGGTACCCGTAATCCAGCATTTACTACACTCACTGGGTTCAGGAAATTTTTTTGCAAAGCTAGATCTTGTGCAAGCTTATCAGCAGTCGCTGGTGGACAACGCCACCGCTGAAGCGCAGACCATAGTCATGCACCATTTAAGTGTACTAGACTGCAGTTTGCGGTCAGTATTGCCCCAGGAGTTTTCCAGAGTATCATGGAACATCTGCTGTGTAATCTTCCTGGGGTTCTACCCTATTTTGATGACGTTCTGATCTCTGCCGTGTCTGAGAATGATTTATGCTCTCGTCTGAGGGAGGTCCTCACTAGATTTAGGAACACTGGGCTCTGTGTAAAAAGAGATAAGTGCCACATACGAGTCCAGGAAGTGGAGTTCTTGGGTTATTGTATCAATGGCCAAGGGACACACCCAACAAAGAGCAAGGTCATGGCGATCAGGGATGCCCCCGTTCCCAAAAACAGAACAGACCTTCAGGCTTTTCTTGGTTTGCTTAACTTCTACAGTAACTTTCTGAAGAACAAGGCCACTGTGGCTGAGCCCCTTCACCGCTTGCTTGCTAAGGATTGCAGTTGGGTTTGGGGGCAGAAAGAGGCCACTGCTTTTACTGCAGTAAAACTTCTTTCTGGGATAGCTTTCTTATTCAGTACAACACTATGTTGCCTTTGGTGCTTGTGTATGATGCTTCCCCTTTTGGTGTGGGGGTGGTTTTGGGTCATCACCTGCCCAACAAGTCTGAGGCACCAATTGCTTTTTACTCCAGCATGTTGTCCCCACCAAGCGGAACTATAGTCAGCTGGACAGGGAAGTGCTGGCTGCTGTGGCTGGGGTCAAGAGATTCCACAAGTACCTGTTTGGGAGGCCCTTTGAACTCATAATGGACCACAAGCCCTTGCTGGGCCTCCTGGCAGGGGATCAGCCCACCTCCATAGCTCTTTCCCCCGCCTCATCCGTTGGACTATTTTCTTGGCGGCATACTCCTACAAACTATTGCATCAACCCAGGAGGTCGCTGGGACATGCTGATGCTCTTAGTCACTGTCCTTTGCTGGATTTGGTCGCTGATCCAGCTCCGGAGGTTTATGTCCTCCTCATTGACTTCTTGGACTCTGGACTTGTGACTTCGGCTGAAGTGGCAAAGCGATTGGCTTCTGATGGCATCCTCTGGACTATTTTGAACTGGGTGTGGAGGGGGTGGCCTAAAGGCCCATTTAAGGACAAATTCAAGCTGTTTGCAGCTAAACAAGACAAACTATCAGAGCAAGGGGGTTGTCTGTATGTGTTGTATTGCCACAGAGTTTGCAGGTTCCCGTGCTTAAAGCCCTACACAAGGGTCATCCGGGGATAGTAAGAATGATAGCATTGACCAGGAGCTATGTTTGGTGGCCAAATATGGATCAGGAGATCCAGGAGTGGGTTGCAACATGCACTCTATGCCAAGAATCCAGGGCTGCCCCCCTAAGGCACCAGCCCACGAATGGAAGCAACCCAGGGGACCATGGTCTAGGGTACATGTAGACTTTGCTGGCCCATTTCACGGCAAGTCCTTTTTGGTAGTCATTGATGCCTATTTGAAATGGCTAGAAATTGTACTAATGGGGTCAACCACTGCTGAGGCAGTAATCAAGGTTTTTAGATGCTTGTTCTCTACACATAGGTTACCTGATGCCTTGGTGTCAGACAATGGGCCACAATTTACTGCCACCTTATTTGAGGGGTTCCTGGCAGAAATAGGGATCCGCCATGCCCTGGTAGCACCGTTTCACCCGGCGAGTAATGTTCAAGCAGAAAGGACCGTGAGATCTGCGAAGGAGGCACTAAGTCGTTTGGCTCAAGGAGGCTGGCAGGAGAGAGTGGACAAATTCCTCCTGTGGCAGCATATCACACCTAGTGTGGTCACAGGCAGGAGTCCGTTCGCTTAGATGATGGTAGATTGTGGCGACACCACATAGATCAACTACGAAACCACCTTAAAGGCACAAACCATCAAATGGACCCTGAGTTTAATGACACTCCTTTTAATCATTCCCCAGTGGAACAAAATCCTGAGAGCCCTGAAACACTAGTTGCAGAACCGGAGATCCAGCAACGGGCTGCCAGCGATCTGGTTCTGAACGGTCCTAGGGCTGATCCAAGGGGTGACCAGAGTTTGCCCATTGACAAGGGCACAACCGCTTCAGCAGCCGCTGAATCACCAATGGAACTGTGCAGGTCCACAAGGGCATGCAGATGCCCCACATACTTAAAGGATTACATTTGTTAGTTGGGTAAAAGCTAACTAAGAAGGGAGGGATGTTAGATATTGGGACTGTCAATCACGATTGCAAAAGGTTCCACCAAGGTCCGCTGTTTGGGCGGGAATAATACTAATTGCTGATTGGCTAAAACTCGCTATATGAGTAAGCTTCGCCAGCGAGGCTTTGCTGGTTGTTGTTCATTTGAAATTAAGAGCTGTTGTTGTTAAGTCACTCTACGCATCTTCAATTGCCTAATCTAACAGGTTCTGGGGGCATGGCTTGGTTGGCATGGCATGGCTTGGTGGGCATGGCTTGGTGGGCATGGGAGGGGAAGGATACTGCAAAATTTCCATTCTCTCCCCACTCCTGGGGGAAGGATATTGCAAAATCTCCATTCCCACCCCTCTCAGGGGCCAGCCAGAGGTGGTATTTGCCAGTTCTCTGAACTACTCAAAATTTCCACTACCGAACTGCTCAAAATTTTCACTACCAGTTCTCCAGAACCTGCTGGATTTCACCTCTGATATGTCTGCACATCTATCCAAAAAACTCTGGGTGGCAAACAAGATAAAAATAAATAATTCTATTAAGCAAATAAATGAAAATTCTCAATCAAATAAAACTATATTTGGACTCAGTAAAACCACAAAACTACTAATCACATGACCACACACATCCATATTAGCATTCCCAACTTGAACACCTGAGTCTAGTAGCTTTATGAAGATAAAATCCCTTTCATCCAAACAGTCAAAATATAGAAACAGTATCCCCAAACAAGCTGAATAAATCAGTTTGTACATGCAAAGTCATGCAAAACATTGGCATCTTGATTTGCTGTAGTAGAAAAGTGTGTACTGTAAAACCTCAGTAACCTTTACTGCACAAATTATATCAGTGCCTTATATACAGGGAACACAGAATAAGCATGTGTATGGGTCACAATATCCCTGGCCATATAGCAAGTGGTAAGATGCATTTGCTTGTTCTTCTGTCAATAGATTGTGTTATTTATTTATTATACAAAGTATAACACCTTTCCTAATAGCGCTTTAATTAAAAATCATAGGAATACCCTAGAATAAAAAATCATAAAATCCATGTAATCTTTCAGCACAACCTTCTCTAATTTGTTGTTTGGGCAGAAACACAATATCTAATTCAGCTCCATTTAATAGTCTAAGGATAAGATGACTGCTGCTGACAGTTCCAAAATAACTTTGCTATTTCCACTTTTGCAGACAGGAATTCTTTGGATAGCCAAGTATATGAATGGTAAAGTAGCTTTAAACTATAGCTGATTTCCAAGATACAGTTGATACACTTGGTGGTTACTCAGTATTATTCAAGCCCACTTAAAAATAAATTGTTACTGGAGAAATTCTTACAATTCTTAGAAGACAAACCAGAAATATCAGCAATGGACTTGCAATCATAACTTTCAAGCCAGCCATGATTATGTATTGTCTAAAAGAGAGAATTCTGGAATAAGGTTATATTTCTTATAAGGAAAGATATTACAAACAATGCTTATTAAAGGTTACATTTAATAAATAATAATTGCAATGTAATTTAGATGATAAACTACTAATTCATATGGTGCGATTATTTCCTGCTATTTCTATATTTTGATCTGAAAATTTTAGGCATTTCTATATTTTAATCCAAATTTTTTAGCTGAGTCTGCTGTAATCTGGGTATCTCAATCTTCTCATAGCATCTTCATGGCTTAAAATTTTAGTGATTTTCATTAGGTGTGTGCGAGATAAGACTTTATCATCCTAGTATATCTCATTCTTAAAAATAAAAACAAATGCAAAAGTCGAAATAATATAATTAATCTTACTTCCTGACTATATAGAATTTTAGCATGTGACTGGAGATATTAAGTATTCCCCCTCTTCTTGGAAGATAGAGCAATTATACCAAAAATAAACAAAATCATGTTAGTTTTAAAAAGAGATAAAATAGTTTAAAAACTTTTTAAAAATGTTAAACCTTAAAATGCATTTATCCAACATTGCATAGTTGTTTTTGCTGTGGTCAGCAACTAAAGCAAAAATCTACATGAAATATAAAATAAGTGTTCCAGAGACACCAAAATGTGTCTATGGGATGGGAATAAATACAGTACAATTTAATATAGAATATACCAGAAGATTATAAATAAAAATAATATTTTGTTGCCTAGACTGAAAACAGTACAGGTAGTCCTTGACTTACAACAGTTCCTTGAGTGACTGTTCAAAGTTACAACAGCACTGAAAAAAGTGACTTATGACCATTTTTCACACTTATGATCCTTGTAGCATCCTCATGGTCACATGATCAAAATTCATATGTATGGCAAACAGTTTATATTTATGATGGTTGCATCATAAATATGATCATGTGATGCCCTTTTGCGACCTTCTGACAAGCATAGTCAATGGAGAATTCAGATTCACTTAAAAATCATGTTACTAACTTAACAGATGCA
The DNA here is from genome assembly GCA_032468115.1 of Grayia smithii. Lineage (NCBI taxonomy): Eukaryota > Metazoa > Chordata > Lepidosauria > Squamata > Grayiidae > Grayia > Grayia smithii. Next base: position 12,139 of record JANHFM010005989.1, on the reverse strand, counting down.
ATGATTCAACTTAACAACTGTGTCAAGAAAAGTGATAAAATGAGGCAAACTCACAACAAATATTTCACTTAGCAATATAAAGTTTGGGCTCAGTTGTGGTCATAACTTGAGGACTACCTCTAATGAAAAGCTTAGGGCATGCAATCAGTTTTCCTAAATTGTTCATTAAACCTTTGTTAGCAATATAGAAAAAAATTTTTAATAGAAATCCTAGGTGTAGTGTATATTTTTTTTCTACAGAAACAGCATTTTTTTCTTGAAGCAGAAACCCTTTACAACCATTTGCCTAAAAATCTGAACTTTAAGAGGAGAGCGGTGTTGATCTCCTCTTAGTTTCAATCCACATTTCCTTCAATTTCCTCTGCTACTGTTACCTCTGCATTTTTAAAAGATTCAGTGAAAGGTAGAGAACATCTCTATATTTAATTACAAAAGGATTCCTTGTGCCAATGTGGATTGGTTTGGCATTCACAACAAAATAATTGCTTCCTATTAAAGACTCTTGATCCCCATTTACAATTTAGGAGGATATCAAAAATTCTGGACTTTCAAATCTGGTAGAAAAGTACTCAAAACAATTATATATCCATAACTTATTTATAACAATGAATTACTACAGTGTTCTTTGTCAACATCTGAGTATTTTTCATGAGGTTGACTTTTTAATAAATTAAATTTATTAATTTTAAAAAATGGGTTTTTTGTTTTTAAAGTTTCATAGTAAATATGAAGTTTATATTTCAATTTTCTCTATTTAAATCATTTGGTTTGTTGACATTTTTAAGTATGGAACTTAGTATTTTCATTTTTATTACTATGTGATTATATAATACATTTTTATTACTCTATATCAGTGGTGGGATTCAGCTGGTTTGCACCGGTTCGACAAAACCGATACCTATTTTTTTGTTGAGTTTGGTGAACCAGCTCCGAAATGGCCAGACTAGTGTGCATTCACGTGCTTCTGAATGGATGCTACTCTGCGAAGTGGCTGAATCCCACCACTGCAAGTCCCTATGCTTTGAAATGCTGAGTGCATTGCACAGATGCTTATTAGCTATAGCAGGATTTTGAGTTAAGGTTATAAAAAAACCTGCATTCCCATTTGTTAAAATAAAGTTTTCCCCTTTTCCCACTTCCTTCAGCTCTCTCACTTTGATCCAGCAGTATTTTTCTTGCATTGTCCTATTCAAAATGAAAGGGGGATGGGTGGGTGGATCTTATCAGCTTTATAGAATCCTTATAACATTCCCCTCCCCAATGCCTCTTATTTTGTGCCACTGTTTCTATGAGCCTCATGCTTCCACCTGATCTTCTTTTCCCTCAAATTCTCCATCATCTTTTTTCTTCACTCACTTCCACAGCTGTGTTGCAGTCTGGCAAATCTGCAATATAAAATGCAAAAAACTAAAAAAAAAAAACCAGCAGCAGAAAGGTGGTGCCTCCTTTCAAACTGGTGGTGCCATCCAGGAGGAGGGACAGGAAGAGGAATTCAGTTGCAGCTTTGGAGGAAAAAAAAATTCTGGCTCCATCTAGGAAGCCTCATTTTAACTCCTTCAATCTCTGAGATAAATGAAAAAGAAAGTAACAGCAGTTCAATTAAGTGTTATTTTCAACTTGGCAGGCTTTTTTTCTTGTGATCCATAGTCAAAACAACTATCTTGAGTGGGCTGAATTCAAATCAATCAATCAACCAATCAATCAGAATAGAGTTGGAAGGGACCTTGAAGGTCTTCTAGTCCAACCCCCTGCTCATGCAGGAAACCCTATACCATTCCAGACAAATAGTTGTCCAGTTTCTTTTTAAAAACCTCCAGTGATGGAGCACCCACAACTTCTGAACACAAGCTGTTCTATTGGTTAATTGGAACCAGTAGAAATAAATCCATCCTGCAGCTTTGTTAAGTTTGCAACTCCCAGTTGTCTTTTGAAAAAGTACATTTGAGATAACCATGACTGAGAATCTCCAAAGACACACAGCTACTACTCAAGAATGATAAGAAGTATGCTCCCACATAACTGAGGACTAGATGCAAGTTCAACCCTAAATTATGTATGCACAAATTCATTTTAATGCATTGTAACTCTTTTCTTGTAATTTAGGGTGGAAAGTAACTTAGTATGGTCTTCATCTAGGCTTTGGGAGAAGGAGACACAGTGGTGGTATTCAGCCAGTTGGCAGAACCAATGCCTAATTTTTTGTTGAGTTCAGCGAACTGGTTCTGAAATGGACATACTAGCATGCATTCACATACCTCCAGTCCCTTGCTTGCAGCAAGCAAAGGGGTTGGAGACATGTGAATGCATGCTAGTCTGGCATCTGGAAAAAAAAAGCGGGGGTTCCCCACTCCTGGATTTTTTACTGCCAGACTGTTTAACTTTCTTTAAAATTTACTTGATGCAGAATGGAAGGATCTACATTCTGTATCAAGTAAACTTAAAACAAAGTTAAACAGTCTGGGACTCTGGCAGCAAAAATCCTTCCCCGTATGTGAGACTGGGTTTTTTTTCCCCTTGCTCCTGGATTTTTGCTGCCAGACTGTTTAATTAATTAATTAATTAAATTAAATTAATATAATTAATATAATTAATTAAGTAATTTAATTAGGAAGAGAACTGATTGTTAAATTATTTGAATCCCACCACTGGTCTATGTGGATTGTGCAAGAACTAATAAGTTTCATTTCTCTACCACTTTATCCAATATCAGACTGGAGGAATTTAAATTCATCAATAAAACAGGGATAGACAGCAGTCTTTGACATTCCTAATCTGAATTGTAAAATCCTTACTATCACATTTCAGTGGGTGGAAATGACATTATTATCAAATGTTTAGTAAGATCTCATCTTACAAGTATCTGAAAATTTAGTCATATCACTTTTCTTAGTCAAATTGGAGAAGGTACAGAATATGGATGAAGTTGTTTAGTTTTGTGAATGCTTGATCAAGATAATATGCCTGTAATTAAAGTAATATGCCTGTAATTATTTTTCAGGTTTTGCATACTTTTTCTACTTTTTTGGTCTATGACCCAAACTAATTTTCTATCACTGTATTCAATGTATCTGCCACTCTATTTCAAAGCCTGCTTAAACTCCTGTTTAACACCTGCTGAAGATAGCTATTTTTTATTTTTATGTCTATTAAATAAGCAAGGGATTGCAATCATATTCCTCTTGATATTACTACTCTTAATGTGGCAATAGCCCCATTACAGTGCACCCACAGAACAAGACTTCTTATTAAATAATACTTTAATAAATACATATTGTTAGAGAATATGAAATTAATTGTCCACAATAATATAGACAGCGAGAAAAGTTTATTTCTCTCAAAACTTAAGGAAATGGCATAAAGTTAATTGCAGAACAGAACATAAATTTGTTTACAAAAAATCATTTTGGATACTCATATTATTCATATTATTTAATTGCAAATATTATCTACAGATCAAATGAAATATATATGAATATAAAATGAAGCACAGAAGCAGTTTGCGGATGTATACTCTAGATAAAAGCAAACTTATGCTTATGGATAAACAACCAACATCAAAAAAATCTATCTGGTCACTTAAGGCTATACCAGTTTTCATTTACAGGAGATTTATCCAGAGAATTATATATTCAGAAATCTTATTTTTCTTTTTAAACATTATACTCTCTTGAAATAATATTACATATGAATTATTTTCTTTAAGGAAGAGTAATAAAAGGCAGGCTAGCAACTTCCATTCCTGAAGTATAATTCATTAATTAATTTTTCATTAATTTCTATCAGTAGGTCTATTTGAATCCTTTGATCCTATCACAGGTTAAAAAAACTCTTTCCCCAAAAACAGAAATATTGAGACTGGGAAGTGAATATATGCCAATGTGATATGAAAGAAGAATGATTTAAAATACAATAACTTTAAGACTATAACATTTTGAAAAAGTGATTGCAACTGAAGATTATTTGCCAAAAAGAAAACAATAAGCAATGATTGCATGAACAAAAGGACAATTATATCTCTAAAAGCAAGTGTAGCAATAATTGTTTTCAGAAAAACCATGCATTCCCTCTGTAATTTCAGTTTTAACAAATGAAGACTGTAGTGAATATTTTAAGATGGAAAATACTAGAAATTCACATAAACAGAATATAACATCATAATACTCCAGATATTTCCAGGAGTAAAATTACTAATAATTGGCAGCTGGTATCTAACCTAATTTAGTTATATAGGAAATTTATCTGACTACCTGAAACCAGCTGAATTCTAGATAGTTTACCAAATTTATTAATAGATACTAAAACAAAACAAAATTATTAAAATAATAACAAAAATATCAGGCAAAAAATATAAACTAATATGAAGGAAAACTGCTAATACTTTTATAAATATTCTGGCTGAGAATTATAAAAATACCTTTTATATAGTTTTTTTTTAAAAAAACAACAGCTTTAATGCCATTATTTATATAGGTGTTATTGTCTTATTTTAAGATAAACTTTAATTCTTGATTGTTCTTATTTTTTCTTTTGTGCACAATTCTGGCTCTTCTAGGAAGTAGAGCAGTATAACTGCAAAACAACATAATATTTGTATACTTAGATTAGTTATGTACAGGTAATTCTCAGTTTATGATCACAATCAAGCCCAAAATTTCTGTTGCTAAGCAAGGCAGTTGTTAAGTGAGTTATACCCCATTTTCTGAATTTTTTTGCCACAATGATTAAGCAAATCACTGCAGTTAAGTAAATTATGTGGTGGTTCAGCAAACCATTGACTTTGCTTGTCAGAAGCCAACTGGGAAGGTTACAAATGATGATCATGACCCCAGAAACAACTATCATAAATATCTGTTTTCCTGAAAATAAGTTTGGGTCTTATTTTCTTTTGGGCCCCAAAATAAGCACTAGGTGTCAGACCTGGAAGCTATCTTTTATCTTTGAGCCTTCAGGCCTTCTACAAATTCTACTCTGGGAAAATGGGAGGGGGGATTTTATGGAGTGAAGGTGATATGTAGCCAAAATAATATTCTTTCCAGAAAGTCAAGGCTGTTGTGTCCTGAAGCTGTGCTGAGAAGAATGAGGAGGTGTCTTCTGTTCCAGAGTGTACCTGATTGGTTTGTGTGATGGACATATGGTGAAGGGCAAGGACTTGAACTTTCTTTTGGGTGAGGAAAACCCAGAAGCTCTCAAATTCGGGTTTTCCTAGATGTATCAATATGTAAAGTGACCAATCATCCTCCTTTAGGGAGGATAGTGCTTCTTTTGTAAGTTCTATCCTCTCTTGAAAAGTGTCTTCCTACATGTCCTCCTTTTTGATATTTGAAGACTAATATGTAATTTTCTGTATTCAATCAATGCCAATCCGATCGGTTGCATGTGATGTGACGTATTTGTATATGACATGACGATTTGTCAAGGCTTGGTACAGTGCGGCGAGATGTGATTATAAGACACATGCACTCCGCACAGAATTGTTTTGAGAGAGTGCGCCACACGTTTGTTTACTTTGTGGCTTTGTTTACTTCAATTTATTTGTGTCCTCCTTCTCATTGTAAAAAAGTTGGTCACCTTACAATATGACATCTCTAATAAAAATTAGCTTTGAGGAAACTCAAGCCTCAGAATTTGATTTTGTTGGGGGTGTTACTTGGAACTCTGACACTAGGGCTTATTTTCTGGGGGTCTTACTTTTTTCCCTATGTACAGGAGGCCCACTTCTTCTGCTTACTCATGGTGGGGTAGGAGGCTGTGCAGCTTGCCACTGCCATGGCCGCAAGGCAGGGAGCATGGAACTGCCCCATGCACCCCGCACTGTCTTACCTCAGGGCCCCCACAGCCAGGCCATCCATGCCCCAATACCTGCCTTGCCTTGAAACTGCAGCACCAACTGCTTGGCCTCCCGCTCAGTTGCGGCCACAAGCAAGCAGAAGAAGTGGGCCAGTGGCCATGTGGTCTCCTGCTGCACATGGCTGCTGGTGCTGTCACTATATGTGTCAGGGCATAGATGGCCTGGCTGTGGGGGTCCTCAGGTAAGCTGGTGGAGGGTACATGGCACAAGGAGCAGTTCCACCCCTCCCGCTGCCTTGCCTTGTGGCCATGGCAACACGAGCAACCAGATGGAATGGGTGGGTGGCCGGATGTGCAGGCTCTTAATCAGGGCTTATTTTGGGGGTAGGGCTTATATTAGTCACACTCATAAAAACAATGCTAGGTCTTATTTTCAGGATAGGTCTTATTTTTGGGGAAACAGGGTACATGCCAACTGTTAACTGCCTGAATTTTGATCATGTGACTATGGGGATACTGTAATGTTCAATGTTTCAGTATGAAAACTGATTGTAAGTCATTTTTTTCAGTGCCTTTGTAAGTTCAAATGGCCACTAAATGAATAGTTGTTAAGTTGAGGACTGCCTGTACAATAGTATAATGATTGGCATACATGTTGATCTTTTCATAACTTTCAGGGATTATATAGGAGAGTCACAAATATTTATTTATTTCACTTACATATCAAAGTATTTTTTAATTTCTAAAACAAAACTCACCGCCACCATCCCAGTTTCTAATAGAGAGGAAGAGAGAGCAAATGATAAAATGAGTATTGTGATAGCACTACCACACCTACTTAAAGAGTGCAATTTGCTTTATGACATCACAGTATGCATGCCAAGATTTTGTCATTCACTCTCTAGCTTCTCAGTTTCAGGGTACACTATTTGAATGTGGGATCTATGTAATATCAGAATTATTGGATAGTACCAAGTTATTGTACTAATTAACGAAATTTTGCCCATCCAATTTTACATTGGATGGGCAGGAACACTTTTCTTATTCATTCCTTCAAATGCATTAAATAAAGTTGAGGGTAAAATATTCTAAGAAAAAACTATGACATAAATATTATGTAATGGAATCTGTTATTATTGAAATTGCTTTCATGTGTTTATACATTAAGTAGAAGCATTTACAAATATGTTCCAGAACAGTGTAGCAATGCCACATCTCAAATTTAAATTACACAATATCTCTATTTCTATGTCAAATTATTACTAACATAATACATTGTGTGGACCTATACTGCAAATGTACAATTTTCTTAATTCATATTCCATTTTATTATTTTTGTTACTGAAAATACAAACATATTTGTATGTTTGTTTGCTTCTGAAAATATACAAACATAAACAGTGCTGTTTATAAGAACAACAATATTTCAATATATGGCAACAACCTACTAAATGGTCTTCAGAAATAAAAGTAACTATTTTTGCAAGCCCCTAACTCTTTTAAGCAACTTCTCCAAAAATCTACACATGGTATCTACAACATGGTGGAAAGAGTAAATGGAGCCAATGTACAAAGAAAGGTTATTTTCTTTTGTCTGGAAAACTGAAATAATCCACCTTCCTTCTAGTGATATAGTAACAATTTAAAATCTGAATCATTTCAAGCTAAAAACAATCCATTTCAATTTCAGGACAGCTTAAGTACAGAACATTCCTAAAATGTTGAAAACAGCATCAAACACTTCTATCAAAATTGGGACAAGTCATCTTGAACTCAAGCAACTTGAAATTTGGTTTGCACCCACTGATTTCCTTCTATTCTGCAAAGTATCACTTGATCACTAAGCAGAGGAAAGAGATTAAAAAATGAACAAACCAAAAGACACAAGCATGAGATCAGTATTTTATTTAAAAACAAACAAAAGGAGGGAGCAAATTTACAAGAGTCTTGCATATG
>JANHFM010005988.1:25784-37468 GCA_032468115.1 Grayia smithii | reverse complement strand
TTCTATTCTATTCTATTCTATTCTATTCTATTCTATTCTATTCTATTCTATTCTATTCTATTCTATTCTATATCATTTGGTTTGGAAGCCTTCTGGCCTGTCAATTTCTCGTTTTCATCAATTGAATAGTTTCTAATATTTCTTGGAGTGACAAAGGCATTTCTTAAAATATCAGTATTAACCTGTGAATATTAATTTGCCTTTAGTATTTATTAATATCTTGTTGATCATTCTTGCCCTCCAATTTGTATCACACATTTTTTAAAAAATAAACTAAACCTGTTTTTTAATAGATTCAGAATCCATAATTCTCTGACCATCTTGTTACTATTTCAAAAATTGTATTCTGCTGGCACTTTTGCTTCAGGCAATGTGCCAGCAATTTACCTGCTTTTTCACCTGATTCCCCAATATTTAACTTCAATTTCTTCAAAGAAAATTAAATCTGCTCAGCATAGAAATCAGCTTACTTTACCTTATCTAGCATAAATGCATTATTAGTTTATTCTGACTTTTATTAGGACTTTTTGCATAGACCAAAAACCAAAAAACCAAACCCCTTTCATTAGCCATGAAACCATCTGCTGATAACAAAGATGTCTATGTTTATTTTGCCTAGCTTCATAAGCAATGATACAGCTCCTTATTTTGACCTTGTTAGAGCAACTAAACACGTAGCTTGATAAAAAATGTCGAAGAGACGCAGATTGGCTCTGTCTTATGCTTTCTGTGCAAAGTGTCTAGTAGAGTATATCTACTTTGTATATTATTAGTAGTTCAATTTTAATTCAATTTACTTGTGTGGGCAATCTGCAATTCAAAGACTACCTGGAGGCTTCAGACACTATTTTATTAATGTGGCTGAAAAGCAGTAATACGTTATCCACTATTTTGGGGTGGGAACCAAGAGAACAATGAAAGGTCTGTTTCTAAATTCTTCTCAAATTCCCAAAGATCTCAGCAGTTCCTACATACATAGTACAATATGGCCCACAGTCAGTCTTGATGCTCCCTGCATCCTAATGTTGTACAGCCATTAGCCACCAAAAGTCTGTCTATCTTAACTAGTGTAGGTTGTTCAAGGTATTCAAGCTCAATATGCTTTTTTGAACTGATATAGAAGTGCTGTTGAACTTACTTGAAATAGAAAGATGAAAGGTACTTGGAAAGAAAGATGAAAGTTAAGTTGATGTATCTCTGCAGAAAGGCAGCTAACAAGAGATAGGAAAGATACCTCAAGTCCAGTCAACAGCAAAATGAATATGCTTTGAAAATGATTTAGAAGTGCTTTGGAAGTGTAGTATACCTTTAAGCAAGTTTCCACTTACTAAAGAAGCCAAATTTTCGGTGCAATTTTTTTAAAGCATCCATGCATGACATAGTATAAAGGCTTGAGACTAGGACAAGGGAAATCCAGATTCTCATCCACCTTCAGCCTTGAAACTCATTGGGTGACTTGTAATCAGTCAGTTCAAGTTGTATGGCAAAGAAATATGGACCTTCTCCCAAAGGAAACATAGGATGTAGACCTAACAAATAAATTGAAACAGCAAAATATTCTCTCCCTCCCCTTCTCTCTTATATAGAATAGAATAAATAGAATAGAATTCTTTATTGGCCAAGTGTGATTGGACACAGAAGGAATCTGTCTTTGGTGTATATGCTCTTAGTGTACATAAGGCGAATAAAATACTTTTATCAAGAATAAAAGATGCAACACTTAGTGATAGTCAAGGTTACTAATAAGCTATCAAATCATACTAGGAAACAAAAACAATATAAATTGAAAGATACAGGCGACATGGTAATAGTAATAAGAGGGAAGATATAGATACTAGTAAGGAAGAGAAGAATAATAGTAATACAGTCTTAGTAAATTATTTGACAGTGTTGTGGGGATTAGTTATTAAGCAGAGTGTTGGCATTTGGGAAAAAACTGTCATTGTATCTAGTTGTTCTGGTGTGCAGTGCCCTATAGCGTTAGATATCATTATATATGATTGTTTAAAACTTGGAATGCTGTGGAGAAAGTAGAAAAGTCATCAGGAATGATGATTAATAAAAGAAAGTGTTCAGCTAGAAAAGTCATCTGGAATGATGACTAATAAAAGAAAGTATTTAACTGAAGTGTTGACTTCTCTAGAATAAAATGTAATGATAGTCACAAATGCAACTGTCATTAGAAAGAGCTTAAATAAAGCCTTGAAAGAGAGCTGGCAATGATCATAATCTTCATCATCTGAGGGTGTATATCTTACCGTACCAATTCTGGAGGAAGATAAATAGAAGAGTGCTTTGATACACATGTGCTGTTTGTGATTTTTCAGTAGATATCTGTACTATAAGAACGCTAGACTAACAGGATAATATGTTATTATATCCATAACCTGCAAAATTTCTTCAGTGTTGTACATATGGTACAAAAAATGTAATACTGTTCCACAAGTTGAAATCAAATAAAGGAAGGTGATACTTCCATTTGAGAAAGTGTCAGCTCAGATTGCACATCCTTCTACTGAAAGGACACCCAACTATCCTTTGTGGGTGCTGCAGAAATGCTACAAGAAATACACATTTAAAGGCTTCTGTTACACATTGGATTCAAAAGAGGTGCTTTGAAGTGTGAATGCAACACTTTTTGTGACTCATTAAAACAGAAATGTCTTTTTCCAGGTTATATGGTTTCAGCAGAAGACACAGTTGCTTTAATAGGTCCTAGACAGGTGCTATATTCATGTTCCTGAATTTTTCACAATATTTTACTTTTTCATTACATTTTACTTAGTATGCAGATAATCACCAAAGTCTCTTGGTAATTAATAACTTTGGTGACCATATTTTCTTGAGGGAAAAAAAAGGATAAATCTGAACAAGGAGCAAATCTGAAATAGATTTATAAGGAAAAAATTGGTTATGTTTCTGACTTTGCATAACGAAGGAGAATCCAAGAGCAAAACCAAGAAAAAAACTACAAAATGAAAATCTAAACTCAAACAGAAAATGTAAATATGTTATAAAAGGCCAATTGAGTTTCTATATTTTTTACATGAATGTGAAAGACTGCATTAAGTGGTATCATTTGAATGGTAAAAATTACATGAGCAAAATAAAGAACAAAAATGAGTTTTTTGAAAAAGAAATAAATCTAAAGGACCATAATAAAGGATGTATGATGACTGTATTTATAATAAAACCAAGTTAAAACCAAGTTTAAACAACTATTTAACCAAGAAAAACAATACAAACCAAATTATTCCCATTAATAAACAATCAACAGCCTTCCAACAGATGTATTTCAAGTTCTCTTGAGCAAATAAAGTATTAGGGCAATCAACTTTGTAAGCATTAACAAATAAGATTTGTACTGAATTTGCCATAGACAAACCTCCTTAGATGGTCTCACTAAACTTGTAAATTCATATAGGAAGTGATATTCTCTTGAAAAGCTTGCATCTTTTCTAAAAGCCATGGTGGTGCAGTGGTTAGAATGTAGTATTGTGGGATAATTCTGCTCACTGATAGGAGTTCAATCCTCACTGGCTCAAGGTCATCTCAGCTTTCCATCCTTCTGAGGCTGGTAAAATCCAGATAGTTGGGGCAACTGCTTAGAGAGTACTGTAAAGCAGTATGAAGTGGTATATGTCTTATTGCTACCTAGCTATCTTGAGACTTTAACCAATAATATTTCATGTTTGGCTTAGAAACAAATTGACAGCCACTGTAGCAGTAATGCAGTCTTTCTGTTTTCTTTCCGAGACAAAGATCAACCACGTTTTGTGTCTCATTGAAAATATTAACCCCTAAACTGTTGGGACTTAGCACAGAAATCTGGAAAGAGATAAAAAGTCATTTTTTTATAACTTGAAACATATGCCACCAAACCAGATGAAACACTTCCAAGGAAAGGCTTTCAGCTACTTCTGGAACAAGGATTCCTTTCCAAGGCCAAGTAGGTTGCAGGTCAAGAGGTAGAGAAAGAGGGAGCGAATGTGAAAACCCAATACAATTCTTTTACTTACTCTTGTATTTCCTGTTATGTTCAAGCTGGTACATTTTTTGAATGAAATCCAAATGCTTCCCAGTTCTAAGACTAAAAGTTTCTGGAAAACCAAAATATTCACCCATAGATCAGCCACTGTCTCTAGGTTAGTATTTCCTTTTTCCAATAATTCCCTGAATGAGCTGGTTGGGTAATTTTGTATAATTCTTGACTGGATCTTTTACAGTGCAATGGCCCATATATCTTGACTGAGAGGAAAGTCCCAATGAGTTCAGTAGAACTTTCTTCCTTGGACTGCAGGCTAAATTCCTTCTATAGAGAACTACTATAGCGATCCTTCAAGACAATAATGCTTATCACTGAATGAATACCTGCTCTAGGATTTTCTCCATTGTAGTTTTTCCCTCCTGTATTATGTGAGATTGGCATATTCAGCGACTCTTAGTGTGTACGTTAACCTTCCTTCAAAAAAGGTTACCTGTTGCTTCTGGGAATGATCTGCTGCTCTCTAATTGGCTTTCTTCCATGTAAATGTACCAAATAGGCAGTGACCCTTGCTTTCATGCACTCTGATTATTTTGTTGAAATGTGACCTCAATTTTAGTTTAGAAGTGCCCCCAAAGCACAGGGAAAATAGAAGGTGGGTGTGTTGCTAGAATGAAAATGAACACTTCAGATCCACCTTAGGGGAAAATACTCCTGTTTAGGATTTGTTGTTCTTCTCTCTTCCCCCGCCCCCTAAATTTCTTGATGGTGCTTCCAAGCATATCCAATGAACTAGCTTTCTGCAATCTTCATTTGCTGCACCATAAACCTCCTTTGGCTGCACTAACCAAGGGCATATGAGTTACTGGAAAGAAAATTGTAGCAGTGGGATATTTGAAATTTATTGAGTCCATAATAGCTGGTGTTGCAATAATTCTATCCTGGATTCAGTTGAAGTGTTACGCTTAAGCACTACCCACTTCTGATCAATGTAGTAGGAGGCAGCTTTTGCAGACCAAAAGACTGCATTCAGTTGGAATGAATTAGAGAGAATGAAATAAGTGTAACAGAAGAATCAGTTCCAATAACTGCTAAATAATCACAGTATTCACACTTCTGTACCAAATTAATATGCAGGCTAATACATACTTTACCAAATTAGGATTGGAATATTATTCAATCCCTAACTATAGAATGAAATGGAAAGCCATAACTATAATGAGAAGGAAGTTAGTGCAGAAAGTTGGATCTTAGCTACTGTATTTTTTAGAGTATAAGATGCACTTCCCCCCCCCTAAAAGAGGGTGAACATTTGGGTATGTCTTATACACCAAATGTAACCCCGCCCATCCGCTGGCCCCCACTCTTTGGCCTCTGCCTCCCAGCAATTTACCTCCTTGCAGCAAATAGCAAAACAGCCCGTTTCAGCTTCAGCACAGCCTGAATAGCACAAGCAGTTGATTGTCGGTTGGCTCAGCCTCCCAACCCTCAGCTGTTTCAGGCTGAAGGGATTGCCATTGCCTATTGCCACATGGGCCTCCACTGTTTGCTGCAAGGAGGCAAATTGCTGGGAGGCAGATTTTTTTTTCTTGTGCTAATCATGCTGTGCTGAAAATGAAACTAAAGCAGGCTGTTTGCTGTTTGCTGCAATGAGGCAAATTGCTGGGAGGCAGAGGCAGATTTTTTTTTCTTGTTTTCCTCCCCAAAAAAGGTAAGTGTGTCTTATAGTCTGGAGCGTCTTATACTCCAAAAAATAGGGGTATATCAGGGATGTCAAACTGGCGGCCTGTGGGCTGGATGCATCATGTGCAGGCCATGCCCACCCTGGCTCCACAAAGGCAAAAACTGTCGTGATACATCATGATAAATCACGTGACATGATCGAGTTTGACACCCGTGACTTATATGTTTGAGGTTGATCATTCATATCTGCTTCACAATCAGTACCTGATTTTATTGCACTTTACTATGTTCTGTTTCCTTTTATGTAGTAGATGTGGTCCTCATAAAGTCTGAACTTAAATAGCATGAAGCAGGTGTGGGCAATAAACAAAAAAAATGCTTTGCAAAACTCTATTTACTTATGTCAGGTATTGTTATACTGTGCTTATCCAATCCAAATTTTGTAGCACCAAGTTCCTCTATTTTTCTAATTTTTGCAGTCCAATCACTGATTAAGCAGTATTATTATTCTTAAAGTTACATTTAGCACCTCTTGCAATTTGCCTCAAACCTCAGTGTCTTCTATAACTGCATATACTTGTATAATACTGATGTTCACTTTTTCTAATAAATGCAATCCTGTCATTTGTTAGATTACCACTGAACATGATACAAGAATGTCTTGTATATATCCCATTCCCTTAGCAATAGCAATAGCACTTAGACCTATACACCGCTTTACAGTGCTTTACAGTCCTCTCTAAGTGGCTTACAGAGTCAACATATTGCTCCCAACAATCTGGGTCCTCATTTTACTGACCTTGGAAGGATGGAGGGCTGAGTCAACTTTGAGTTGGTGAGAATCGAACTGCTGGCAGTTGGCAGAATTAGCCTGCAATACTGTATTCTAACCACTGTGTGACCAGAGCTGTGATATTCTCATGTTTTGGATAGGATGTCACATACAGTAATCATCCAATTTAAAGTTTTCAGTCCACCTACATTCACTTTCTCTAAATTGTCTGAGTACACTTCATTTCTGTTTTAACAATTTCAACACTTCCATCATTCGTACTTCAGATATGTTCCCATTGTTTAGTGCCTTCTAAAACTAGGCACTCCTTTTCAAGTGACCAAACTTCAGTCCAGCCACACAGTCACCTCCAGAATGTCTGCTATTCACTTTGCCTATAAAGGAACTCTGTATATGCTCCATTAAAGAGAATCACTATTCAGAATCACTCTTTTCCCATCTTCATGGGAAGCTGCACTGGCTACCGGTAGTTCTCCGGATCCACTTCAAGGTGCTGGTATTAACCTATAAAGCCCTACATGGCATTCGCCCAGGGTACTTGCAGGACCACCTTCTGCCTTTATCCCACCGCTCCGTGCGCTCATACAGGGCTGCGCTCCTCAGGGTACCATCCACCAGACATTGTCAGCGGGTGGTTCCCAGGATGAGGACGTTCTTTGTGGGCGCATCGGCCCTTTGGAACAAACTTCCCACCAACCTCCATACCGCTCCCGACCTCCGCTCCTTCCGGCGTGATCTGAAGACTTGGCTCTTTGACACAATCGGCTGACGGGGTTAGATTGTTTTATTGTATTTTTAATCTATTTTAAATTTTACTGTTATATATTTTGTATTTATTCTATATAGTTTTATTAGATTATTTGTTGTTGTTTCACATTGTGAGCCGCCCCAAGTCCTACGGGAGAAGGGCGGCATATAAATACAATGCAATAAAATAAAATAAATAATACAGGTAGTAAAGTACATAAGGAATTGTGGTCTCCCTGTCTCTTGTACAACTGGAGAACAAGCTTAAAATATTGTTTCACCAAGAATCTGGAATATCAAAGTAGAGAAATATACAACCATCCTCAGTAAGTCTGGCACATTGAAATGCATGAGCTGCTACAAACAGCTCTTCCAAATTGCCAATAATTTCAACACAAAAACATTTTGGGGTGGTATTTACTCAAGCAAGATTTGAGTAGTTTGATACAATAGTTAAATACAGGAGATTAAACCTAAGACCTTACAATGAACATAGATGACACATCAAATCTATCATTTGTAAGTCAATTGTATAATAAAGAGAGTAAGATCAGTATTTAGGACTAAACATTATAGCAATGCCCTATTGAGACCCATATGGTAAAACAGTGTATTTCCTATATGCTCAGAATTTTAAAAAAATAAAAGAAAAAGAAAATTCAGTTCAGACCTGCATATCTGGCTCTGATAGCAATAAATTGTAGGTGTGATGCAGAAATATGATTTGCCTATTCTTATTTGTTTTTACTTAATATATTTTAACTCAATGATTATATTCAGTTCTGTTACTGTTCCACATTTTGTGTTCCTTATCTTGATATTGCATATCTAAAAACAATAAACTATTCTAAAATGATCATAAGAACCAAACTGGATTCATTAAGAGGTAATATTTTGGACTTGACAAACATCAATCATAACATTGAATTCATTACATTTTCAGATGACCTATGGAATTGTTTCAGAGGCTCTGAGTGATAAAAGGCAATTCCCTTTTTTCCACCAGATGCTCCCCAAAGAAGGGATCCAGTACCCAGCAATTATCCAACTGCTCCTCCATTTCAGATGGACCTTGATTGGACTTTTTGTTTTGGACACAGAGAAGGGAGATAATTTTATTAGAACTTTTACTCCAAAACTTCTCAAGAATGGAATTTGTGTTGTTGTATCACAACTGTTATCAACTGGACATTCAGGACCCCTCAGGAATGCCATATCTAAGTGGAGGCATGTCAATTTTTTTATTCACCTCATGGAATATACTCCCCTTTTGGACAGAATTTTTCCTTTCCATTTAATACTTCAATTTTTGCCAGGACCCATTGAAGGGAAAGTCTGGATCACCACAACCTTGGGGATATTGTCAGTGATTAGACTTGGCATATTGTACAAATATGTTCATAGTGTTTGGAACTTTAATTTTCAGGAGGAAAAAAGGCCAAAACATAATTTCCTTGAACCTGATCTCTTTGTGGGAGCACAATTTTTAGATCAGTCTTTTCACTGTTCTTTTTCAAATCATATTTTTTCTGTCAAAGGCCGGAGAAGATGCACTGAGAAAGCACCACTGGAGACCCAAGACAAAAGAAATGGGACCCAGATCCCAAATCAACTCCTTCTTCACTGTGTCATTAAGACTCTGGTTCATGCCTTGAATGCTGCATATTCCTCCAGATCCAGGAGGAGAAAGAAGGAGGGCAAAGAGACTTTGGGGACCACAAGGTTGCATCCCTGGCAGGTAAGGGGTCCATCAAATGTTTTTCCTTTGGAGAAGGAATCCCACAGAGAAGGAGGTGAAGAAGCTGAACCTTCCTGTGCTACCAAAGGTCAACAGGATTAGACAATCTAATCTCTTGGGGGATAATTATTCATACAGTGGGCACCATGACAGATATATTTTGATATGAACAAACTGCTAAATGTAAAGGGATGTGTGCATTTTTAAATCAATTCATGTGTATATTGGTTAGTGATTAACATCATAGAATTTGAAATTCGTAAATTTGAAGGAGACCATGAGACCATCTAGAATAGAGTAACTGAGTTGGAAGGAATCTTGGAGGTCTCCTAGTCCAGCCCCCTGCTCAGGCAGGAAACTCTATCCCATTTCAGATGAAAAGTTATCCAATCTCTTCTTAAAAACTTCCAGTGTTGGAGCATTCACAACTTCTGGAGGCAAGTTGTTCCACTGCTTAATTGTTCTAACAGTCAGGAAACTTCTCCTTAGTTTCTAGGTTGCTTCTCTGCTTGATTAGTTTCCACCCATTGCTTCTTGTCCTGCCCTCAGTGCTTTGGAGAAAAGTTTGACTCCCTCTTCTTTGTGGCAACCCCTGAGATATCGGAATACTGTTACATCACCCCTCATCAATAGTGGGTTTCAAATCCCTTCACTATCGGGAGTTTCTGATGACATCTGGGCAGAGCCTCTGACTGCTGCCACTACCAGTTCTCCTGAACAGGGGCAAACCGGTTGCAACTTACCACTGCCCCAGTCCTTTTCATAAGATTAGACATATCCAGTTCCAGCAATTATTCTTTATGTTTTCTCCTCGAGTCTCCTAATCATCTTTATTGCTTTTCTCTGCACTCTTTCTAGCCCAACACTTCCTCTCTCCAGGAATCCCATCTCAATCTTCTCTGTTTGATGCCTGCTCTGTCTTTGCATAAAGATAATGAGTGAATAGAGACTGAACTTTTCTGGTTTCCTGGCTCACCTCTAACACAGCTCCTTATTTTAGGTTTTTAGTAGAAGAATATGGGGATGAGGGAAGAGAGGCTTCCTAGGGAATGACTGGATAAAAAACTGAGATTCTTATGGATGCATTTCTTCTTTTCCATGAGCATTATACTGCTGATTTATATTTCATTTGCAATCAACTACTATTTTGACATCATTTTCACAAATATTATCAAATTTGGTATCCTTCAGCCTTCTTCCTGTGCATCATTAATGACATTATCATCAAATTAATTATATGATTCTTATTAAAAATCAGATATGGATCATCTGGATTTTATTTATGCAACCCTCTTTCTCAGGAAATCATAAATATTTTTTCTAGAAAACTGGTTTTTTTTTAAAAAAAAGAGATCAAACCAGATTATTCTAACAATTATTATAAATCTTGCATCATATAATCATGATTTAACTTTTGAACCATATTTATTTATAAAAAAATACTGAAGAATAGATGACCAAGAACAAATTGTTATTCATAAGTTTTATGAGAACCATTGAAAATTATTTGACTACAATTTTTAAGATAGCTTTTATCCATTTCCTTATCATATTATCCTTCCCTAATTTAACTGGGTTCCTAATCATCAGTTGAGAAAAGCGTTTAATACTTTGCTGAAATCAGGTTATATTACTAGTATCCCCACAATATCTTAAGGAAGTGTAACGTCATGTGGGAATGAGCTTGGCTGATCAGGCAGAGATGCTTCCTATAGAATGGTCAGAGAAGTTGTATGTGTGGGGGTCCCATTCCTGCATAAAGGGAAGAGAAAGAAACTGAGAAAGGATCCTTCCTAACTTTTCAGGCTGAAAAGAGATTTGTACTTTCAGAATAGGAAGTCATCCTACTTTATTGTAGCCTTACAATAAAGTAGGATTAGCTCATCTGGTTTTGTTTTCCATCTGCTCTCCCTGGGAAAAAATGACCTGGCAACTATCTTCCTGGCAAATCAATGATGGAATAAAATAGAATAGAAAAGAGTTGGATCGGATCTTGGAGGTCTTCTAGTTCAGCCCCTCCCAACTGAGATGTTTGCAAGTTAGAAAGATAGAGAAGAAAGATTCAAAGGTGAAAGGATTATGTGGGATAACAAATCAAGATCTCTGCTGATAAACTCATGGATGTTTCCATTCTAGTTCCATCCCTTTATAGAGAAGAATTAATTTTCCAATCTTTCTCAAAAGAAAATGTACTTGGATCAAAATGGAGATGTAGCAGCAGACCTGAACATTATAAGCTGGATGAAGCTCAAGAAACATCCCATCCAAGAACAACTGGGGAGTTTTGAAAAACAGAGACTTATTATCAACGAAGATGCTCTGTCACAGCTAAAGTTGCTGAACAAGGTGGGTAAAATATTGCTGAACTTTCTCTATTTCCAAAGCTTTAGCACCCATACCAAGTTGACCAAGCCTAGTCACCAAAGTGGATGACCTTCACTGAGCATGCAATGGGCAGAGTATAAGGCTTACATTTTTCTTACATGGCTGGGGAGGTTTTAGTACAATTCACAAAGGTATTCTTTAGATCCTATAGTATGGAACACTGTTTTATTCTGATTCAGCCATGTCCAACATGGGATGCTGTGTGAGTACTCTTAAGACATATGAAGAACGGTTGCGGGAACAGGATATGTCTCATTTAATGAAAAGAAGGACTAGGGGAGACATGATAGCAGTGTTCCAATATCTCAGGGGCTGCCACAAAGAAGTGGGAGTCAAGCTATTCTCCAAAGCAC
>JANHFM010005987.1:50264-66225 GCA_032468115.1 Grayia smithii | reverse complement strand
AGTCGTTCCTGACTCTAGGGGGTAGTGCTCATCTCCATTTCAAAGCAGAAAAGCCAGCACTGTCTGAAGACATCTCCATGGTCATGTGGCCAGCATGACTAAACACCAAAGGCACACAGAACAGTTACCTTCCCACCAAAGGTGGTCTCTATTTTTCTACTTGTATTTTTTATGTGCTTTCAAGCTGCTAGGTTGGTAGAAGCTGGGAGCTCACCCCATTATGTGGCACTAGGGATTCAAACCGCTGAACTGCTGACTTTTTGATCGACAAGCTCAGTGTCTTAGCCACTGAGCCACCGTGTTCCTTGAGCATATTAGGAAGCTGAATAAATGACCTTCTCTTCCAAAGGTAAGAAATTTGCAGAATTTCCTCTGGAGTTTCTGGGCATGTAGTTTCTCAATGACAAAAAAAATAAAAAAAAATCATTCCAATTTTTTTAGTTCTTATGATTTCTCCCATTCCCCAAGCAGCCTTTCTCCTTCCTTGGTGCCCCCCCACACCTTTCCCCCTCTCACTCCGGAAAACAAATGCAAAAAAACAATGAGGCTGAGGATGGGGCACTTTATGCCTTGGTCAGTTCAGTAGTTCAAACGACACTCATGCAATACTGCAAAACCTCTGTAGAGGAGTGATACTGAATGCATGGAAGTGCCCTTTGATTCACTAGGATTTTAACTGAAGAACTGAACCACAATTTTGGACAAATGTAAATACTAAAGGATATTTCCATTTTGCCTATTATTTTAGAAATTGAATATCATTTTGGAGTTCATTGAGATGTGACCCAGTTGAATTTCATCAACCTTCAAGTGCTGAAGGAGGAAGACTAATTCTGGACCCTGCATAAAAGAAGATTCTAGTCCTGCCATCCAAGGAAGCCTCCATGCACAACGGATTAAAGAATTCCATTTGTTTTCTCTATTCTGTATAAAAGGCTTCAGTTCCCCAAAGACTCGCTTTTTGCTGCCTTTTGCTTTTGTCCCATTCAACAAGGCAGGAGTTATGACTGACATCAAAAGTAGACCCTTTCTCTTTCTCTCAAGAGACAGAGAACAACAGCTTAACAAATAGGGCTTCAAGCCATCATGGAAACCAGCACTCTTGGAAAGCACACAGGAAGTCTATTATTGAACTGGTGCTTGCTGTTGCCAAGGTCAATGAAATTGTATCCAACTGTGTTTGACAATGGAACAGTCATGTGCTAGCTGAATGAATTCCTCCTTCCCAACCCTTAGTTACTTCAACACCTCACAAATCTACTCTGAAGAGCTGAGGAATCTTCAGATTCGATTGGGAAAAGGAAAAAGGGAAATCCCATTCTGCACATGTGATGTGGAATATTTTCATTCACATCCTTACCTTTTACAGTGATTTTTGCTGCTTCTAAGTTACATTAACTTTCATAATGGTTTAAACATGAATAAACGTTTATCCCACAGACAATTTAGCCATCAATGCTGTTATTATTTCTCAAAATGATATTGTTCTTCAAAGCTTTTTGAGTTCTCCAGAGATCAAAATTAAAGAAATACAAACCATGTCCAAATATTTATTTTCTTATGCTTTTCTAGAACAGATGGAAGTTGGATCTAAGTTAGACATCTATTTTATATTTTTGAAGTGAGGGAAGGGATTTTTAAAAAAACTTTTGAAATAATCACTTAAGGATATTGGGCAATGAGGTTTGAAATATTTTGCAATACAGTTTTGTTATATATAAACAATCTTTCTCACTGTATATGTCTACATATGTTTATACTCCATACTAAAGAGGCAATTCTAAAGTAGCAGTTATAGGAAATGCAAATGGAAAATTCACAGTAATACTTTAGCTCAGTATAATGTAAATGGGAGAAAATGATCATGAGTTCAACAGTAGGAACACTGAAGGTTGCTTGCTCAATCCAATAAAGGAAATTAACTCACTTTGCTTCCATGTGTTATTTCAGTAACCACAGCAAAAACTTTCAACTACTATGCAAACCAACTTTCACTAAAACAAGCAATTCCACAGAAAATGAAGGTTGATCCAGGCTGATTTGTGCTATGAATTTGCACTTAAGTCTAAATCCAAATTTAATGTGATGACAATTTCCCTAGTCATACAGATTATAAAATGGGTACTTGAGGCCTTCCAGATATAGCTGAATATGCCTGCATTCCTCATACCTGACCATGTGGCTTGAGACATCTGAGATGTATAGTCTAACAGCCTTCACAAATTCCTCATTTTTTGATGCTTTAAATACTGAAATGCCTTACAGTCTGAAGTGAGGTTCAGCAGTTCCCAGGTTGGGGAAGGACATCTCAACTTCCCAATGCGAGCAGGTCACTCACTAGTTATCCTTTACTTCGGAAGGACAGAAGAAGAAGAAAAAGTTTTATTCATCTGGCTTATCTATATAAAATATATCTGTAACATATTTGCACTGCAGCAAAGAATCAACTGTTGTACCTGAGATTTGGAATCCATTGTCAGTGACAGGGTAAGTTTTGAGTTTCAAAATATATATTGCCCAGTTCAAAGAGACCCTACCAGATGTAAAATGAAATCACTCATTAATCAAGGGACTATGATAGCATCAGTCCAGTTTTCATTGAGAAGTTAACTTGTCCTACTGGGAAAATGTCTCCTTTCATGTAAGATTCTTATGATCAGTTTCTTCAACATTCAGTTTTAAGCCCATTCCCAATCCCCTACTTTGTTGGACACACTGAGGCTTCCAATTTCATCATGCGAACTCTGGTTTTATAAACAGAATTAAAGTTTGGAGGACAAGTGTTGCTTATAGTCAAATAATTAAAGCAGCTTGGAGATTTATTGAGATTTATATTTCGGGATTTACTTCTGTAAGATGACTAGAGTGACTGGGTAGTCGTATAAATTTTCTTAATAAAAAAAATGAAAGCACTTATAAAATAATGGTTTAATTTGGCAAAGGTGGCTACCAGCAATTTCCAGACTAAGAGTAGTCCATTATATAAATATACTTCAGTCTTCCAAAGCCATCAAGCAATGAAGTGACCTGCTAATTATCCATTACTTTGAAAGGGCAAGGAAAGGCTACAGTTAAAATTCTAGATCACAGCTGTATAGCAATAGCAATGTCACTTAGACTTATATAACACTTTACAATGCTTTACAGCCCTCTCTAAGTGGTTTACAGAGTCAGCATATCACCCCCAACAATTTGGGTCCTCATTTTACCCACCTTGGAAGGATGGAAAGCTGAGTCAACCTTGAGCCTGGTGAGATTTGAACTGCCAAAATACAGGCAACCAGGAGTCAGCAAAAGTAGAGTGCAGTACTGCACTTTAACCACTGTGCCACCATGGCTCAATATGTGTAGTCCTTGCTTAAAAACCAGTCATTCATTTGACCATTCAAAGTTATGGCACTGAATGAGTGGTTCTCATTGGTGTCTCACTGGACACCCATGCACCTTCTCCAAACCTGTCATGCTCATGCATCATCTCACCACCCACATACTGTACACTCCCCCATGCAACAACAGTCACTTACCTGGCAGTCTCATTGTGAGCCACCTGGGACTTCCTTAAAAACATATGATTCTTGCTGAACAACGGCAATGGGGAATGAAGAGATTTCCATTGCTAAGCAGTGCAAGCACTTGATGTTTCACTTTATGTCTGCATCACTTAGCAACAAAAATGTTGGTCCCAGTTAGTGTTTAAAGTGAAGACTGTCTGAAATTCTCTGTCCTTTTACCCTGCAGTGGGCAATTGACAGTTGGGTTTAAGGCTGCCTCCAAGAATGTTTCTAAGTCAAGTCAAGAGCACAATTAAGGCTCAAGTGTCAAGTGACCTGTTTTTACTCCAATGTAGGGTGTGAAAGTGAAATCAAGTGAGAGAGAGGAAGCTCAAAGGACCTCTAAAGGATGTTGATTTCAGAGCCTTTCCCCAAATGATAGCAACACATGCCTGAAAATAGCAGTCACAGTGAGGTACTTTACATGTAAAGCTAAATGTTTACATTTTTTCTAGGTTTTTTATGTTTAAATAATTTTAAAAGACCATGTAGATCCATGAATAAAATGTATTTCCATTAATAAAATGCACTCCTGTGTCTTATTCTGGGCTTTGTTCTGTTGTGTCTGAACTCATAATATAATTGAGATCTGCAAGCAGGTTAAAACTCATCCAAACAGTATGCTGAGCATTACCTAAGAACCATGTCCTCTACTGATGCATAATCTGTTTATCTATGTATATCACGAAGTAAAGTAAGTGTGGTCATTACATACTCCATTCTACAATGTGAAAAGGAAGCTTAGCACAAAGATAAGTATAAGGATAGGTACTGCCAAGGAATGATAGTAGATCACTTTTCTAGTTGCCTCTAGGTCATTGCTTCCCATGCCAACATTTCTAGAAAACCATTAAAATGCCAGAACTCAGTTCTGGGAAAGAAGTGGGCATGAGAAATGGACTCAAAATAACCCTGCCTTGATTCTATTCAGCATAAATAGGAGAACAGGGAACTACTGGCAGTCTTTCAACATTTTGCTATATCCTACAATAATAAGATAGCATACCTACTATGGCCAATATTAAGGGAGAAAAAGAGTGCCTGTTAAATGTACTGTTACTTAGTATCTGACATTTATTATTCACATGTATTATATACAGGTTTCATACCACTTAGGAAAGGTTTAATGGTAACTACAAAAGCTAATACATATTTTAGAAGAAGGGAGCATTAAGATCTGGTGTTATTCAGAATGTTATATTTTCTACTGGGGTTGTGCAATGTTTCAGACTTGATTCCATAAAAGGGCTCTAGTACTTACAAGTGTTTGATTTAACATTTGCCTGCAACATTTGAAAGCAGTTTTATCTTTTCCCCAAAAATCACATGACAATTGCAATTCTAAGAAAAGATGGAGAGCAGTGGTGGGCTTCTACCGCTTTGCCTCGGTTCGGGTGAACTGGTAGTGGCAGCGGTGGGAGGCTCCGTCCACCCGCCTGGATGTCATCATGGATGCTCTGCGCATGCGCAGAAGCTCAGTGTGCGCTCCTGATTCTGAACTGGTAGTGAAGGTAAGAGGAATCTACTACTGATGGAGAGGTAGTCTTTGGCTTATGTTCATTTGTTCCCCACATGCTCAAAGTTACAGAAGCACTTAAAAAAATGGACTGATGACTGGTTCTTGAAGTTCCAGATGTTGCAGTATCTTTGTGGTCAGGAGATTACAATGCAAGTGCTCAGGTGCCTGTCTCACAATTACGGCGGTGCAATCTGGCAAGGAAGATAACAAGTCACCCTATTAAGTTGCTCTTGTTGCTTTTTGTCCCCAGGAGTCTGCAACAGAGAACATAGCTCCTCCTGTTCCTCCTCCCTTTGTAGTTGCAGCTGCACCCACCTGCAGCATTTCCAACCCATTCTGGGGTTATGACAGCAATTGGACTGCCTCAATTGCCATCACTAAGTGATAATATACCTTGTGATATTTTGATTTACAACTAGGTCACTTAACCATGACAATCCTGGTCCCAATTGTTGCTATAACCCAAGGACTACCTGTATTGTTTTTAAAGAGTTGCAGATAAGTGATACTTTTTTATTGCCTCCTGTACCAAAGCATCTTTTCTGGACCATTTCTCCCCCTTCTTCTCCAATTCCCATACCTACCTTTTAAACATAGCTTCCTTTAAGTCTAGCCAGCTCTGAGCCTGCAGGCACTTACAGTCAAGAGCTGTGGCATATTTATGAGGAAGCTAGTATGTTCCTTTCTCAACACATACCCAAAGTTCTACCAGCAGACAAATTTTTACACAGCTCCAACAGTTTCATTATTTCCCCTCTTCTCTTTTATTGCTTGAAAATGATTACTGTTTAAGTGGTATGCAGTTCTGGTTTCTATTTTTATCCTTGGATTTATTGGATGTATTTTTATTTTATTTATTACTTTCAATATATCCTAATTGGCTAGGAATCCTGGAATTTAACAATCAGATATACACATCTTAATATATCCATGCACCATCTTTCCTCTTAACATGTTATATGGCTGTCAAAGCAACTTCATTTCACCACACTTTTAATCTATTGGATTGTCCTGAGCACTGTGGGGATTGTGCTGTTTTTAATGTTTTCCTCATATACTTCCCAGAGCCTGCAAATTGGAGTGAATTCTCAAAATTATAAATTAATAAACAAAGCATTCACAGTAAAGATAAGTAAAATATCCGTAAATAAACCACACTCTCCCAAACAATGCCCAAATCAGGAATAATAATAATAATTAAAAAACCCGTCTGACAGTTGTTTGTTTCACAAAAAGCTCTTTGACAGACTTTTGTCTTCAGCATCATCTGAAATGAACAGTCCATGGAGAGTGGTTTGATCTCAGCTGCTTTGTAAGGCACCTCAAATGTTTTGAAAGACACTTGGGAAAAGTTTGCAAGGAAGCATATAACATTTAAACAATTAAATGTTGAAATAATAATAACAATGAAATAATTAAGCTTGTTTTTTTTCCCCTGCTTCCTGGCAAAATGAAATTGGGTAATGAAATGCCTACAAGCCAACAACCAAGCTCAGAGAGCAAGGACTCCATAAATTAAATCGCCTAGGTTTTCTATGGTTATTAAGATAGCAAGGATTTATTTTTTGTTCGTTTGTTTAAGTAAGGCTTCACGGGGTAAATCTAGTACTCATCTGGAGATATAGGATACAAGATATGTTCTGATAAGCCAGCGTGTTCAGTAATTGCTTGTGTTTGAAAGTCCTATACTACCAGAAATTGACACAGATACATGAGATCAAGCCCTGGATTCCTAGAGTATGGAACAACTTAGACCAGGGCTGTCAAACTTGCAGTGTCACATTGTCGTCATGTAGTGTATCATCACTTTTTCCCTCTTTGCTAAACTGGGGGTGGCCGTGGCCATGATGCAATTGAGCTGAGGTGGCGCAGTGGTTAGAGTGCAGTACTTCAGGCTACTTCAGCTGACTGCTAGCTGCAGTTCAGCAGATCTCACCAGCTCAAGGTTGACTCAGCCTTCCATCCTTCTGAGGTGGGTAAAATGAGGACCTAGATTGTTGGGGGAAATATGCTAACTCTGTTAACCACTTAGAGCAGGCTGTAAAAGCACTATGAAGTGGTATATAAGTCTAAGTGCTATTGCTATCCAGCCCAGGGGCCACGAGTTTGATACCCCTGAGTTAGACCAATGCCATTTTTAGAAAACAAGAGAAATTTCACACAGCAATAAGTGGAGGGAGGGTGAGAATGGAGTGTACTAAACCTTTGCATCTTGCCCACATCTGAAGTATGGTTTTCAGGGGAAAAGGAAAGAAATGTGGTGTTCAAGTCATGTTATGTTCTGGGAGCATATCTGGCAACTTCTTTGAAATGCATCTTTTTTTTTTAAAAAATGTCTGATAAAACTTATGTGGTATTTTCTGTGGCATTGTGTTTTCTATTGGAATGACCTATTGATATAAAAAAAAAAATGATATCCACCTTCTCCTGAAGTCAAGGAGCTGGTCTGGGTAAACCTCTATTATTAGATGCCCAAATAAAGTATGAGGAATAACTATTTTTTAATAGCAATTCTAAAACTGGTGTGGAATATGAGCATTATGACAGTGAAAGATACTTTATTTACTTGATAATAAAACCTAAATTATTGTTGTGATTGAACAAGCAAGAATATCCCTGAAATATTTTTAAAGGTTTTTATAACTATGTTCTGCAAACTATCAATATATAATTTTTGCTGGTGACTATAATTCAAGATTCTTGGCTAGATAGAAATACTCCCTGCACCAAACACACACACAAAGATACATACACTTATATCTTTTTCAAAATTGGAAAATATTGCAAGCATACATATTGGAATTCAAGTTAATAGATATTTTGGATTACTAGCTGAATGATTCAGAGTTTTTGTATGTGTATTGTTATAAAGCACTGCTTTGAATCACATTGGTACAATTAACATAATGTCTAGTCCAGGGGTGGGTTCTACTTACCTTTCCTATCAGTTCTAAAGGTGCATGTGCTTTGCGCGTGGTCGGGGTGCACGGCGTGCGCATCCGGCGCATGCGTAGAAGTTTTTTTTGACAAAAAAGTCAAAAAATGTTTCTTGCACATGTGCGCAAGCGCGCTCCGCATGCTCCACGTGCGTAATGGTAAGTACAGGCGCGCGGGCGGGGTGGCGGTCTGGGACTAGTAGAACTGGTTCGGTGATGTCACAGCATCACCTCTACCTATTCGCGCAAACCGGACCGAATCGGGGGCAACCCACCACTGGTCTAGTCTGAATGTATGTATTATTGTAGCCATCTATTTTTTACATCAAAGGCTTTTATTATTTCCTGAAGCACTTTCTAGAACATCTCTTCTTCCTTTGAATTTCTATTGCACTTTTGTATTTACAACTCAATCTCTGATATCACTAGAACATAGGGATCATCATTTGACTGCAAGGAGGAGCAATGGCAAAAGAACAAATCTGAATTTTGTATAAGAAATTAGAGTTTTATTTTCCTTCACCTCTTAAGAGGGCACAGTAGTGATATTTAATAGGTTGGAATAGGTTTAATAGGTTTGTAATAGGTTGGAAATTCTTTGGGTGGCAAATTAATAATATAGGAATTATAAGAGGGATATCATTGAATTGCAGAAGACTTTCTGAGTTTTACAGTGATAACTGGTCTGTTATTGAGGTAGCTAAGGAAAGTAAGTATCCACAGGGATACTTACAGGGATTACTTCAGAATGAAATAATTCTAAAGCTAAAATAAAGATGGTTTTTAAGAGGCATTCACATAGCCTTTGGATGAGGTAACAGTAGCTGGAAAGAAAGGGGAACAGGAGAATCAGGAAACTAAAGGATTTATTTTATTTTATTTTTGATAATGTACTTTGCTATCTATAACAATAATGTATTGTTTCACTATCTATGAGCTAGGAAGCCAACATTCACATTTTCCTTTAAATGTGTGCATCATGAAAAGATTAACTTTCAGAATAAAAGATATAAGATATACCATATCCTTCAATCTTTTCGCTTATCCATAGACATAGAAAATTTATTTTGCCCCAGGTCAATGAAACCTAATATGCTTTCTTTATTTTCATATCATATTTACTGGAATGTGATCATTAATAAATGGCAAAATATTATAAAAAGTGGCTAAAGTAGCATGCCTTATGAGCTATGTTCCAACTTAATTTCAATGTAGTATGAAATTATTGTTCCTTAGCTTCTTGGTTTGTGTTACATGACTATTGACTGTGAATATTTGCTATTTGTTTATATGAAATCTATATATACCTGACTCCTTTATGGGTTTTTCATATGATATTTTAAAATAAGGACATACATTTAGGGGAGGGGTTTGCTATGCTATAGGGATATGCAGCTTTAGGGATATGCAAACATTAATTTTTTTGTGAGATATGTGTGCTCAAGATCATATTCTAAAAAGAAAAAGGGGAGCTAGATGAAACTTAAGCTTGACTTCATTTCAGTTATAGCTCAATTTGAATACACTTAAATGTAATTGGTAGGCTTACTCTTTGTTATGCATTTTACAACTTCTTCCTTTGTTACAATACAAAAATGCTATTTGACAGAAAATTAGACGGGTTTCAATGGTTGCACCCCATCCATTTGAGGTTTCATTACTCTTGGGATAAGGTTTGTGCAAGACCGGGAAATGTTTTGCTAACAAAAAAAAGAACAGAAATGTATCACACAGAACCATTTTATATGTAGATTTATTTTAATGAGAAGAAACTTACCAAAGCATTAAAGTATAAATCTTAGTGCCAGATCATGATTGTATAATCACTTTCTATCTCAGCCTATAATCTGTTCTGCTTGCCAAATTCTCCAATCATTTACTTACGTTATTTACAATGCCGAGGTGTCAATATTATTGTTTCCCTTTCCTCCTCAGAATCTTATTTTTCACTCACACCAACATCTGTCTCTGCATGCCAAAGTGGGCATGCTTGCAACAGGAATTGCTTTAAATCTCAAAGGATGAACTTGACATGCAATATTTCCCTTCCCTTTTGTGGCTGGAATCAACTGGAATGTCCCAAAACGAATCAGGCTTCTATTTTCTGCAATGCACCACATAGACTAAATGATTTATTCTCGACCTTGATTATAAGCAGATAGGCAAATTCATCATTTTGCATTGATAGTGTGCACTTTCTCTGCAATTCAGAGTCTCTCGAGGAGCCTGTCTCAAAAATGAAATAGCAGCTTGCCTATCATTAAGTTAGATTCTTAATGGAATAGGACAATGAAAGGAATCAGCCATCAGCCAGGTTACCTTAAAACTCTCTGCAGATGTTATTTTTCCTTAAAATAGAACATTGTTTTCTCATAAAATTTCCCTAGCTTACTCCACAACTAACCAGCCCCCTGCTTGCTAATGTCATGTCATTATGTAGCATGATGAAGGGCGCACACCAAAAAGAGAAAGTGACATGAATCCTATTTTGTGAATTAGGGATTGTTTTGTTCATGTTATTTCTTGCCTATTTTTATTTATTTGCATTTTTGTGACCTCTCCTTTGTTCCTTAAACTCATTCCCTAATTTATTTAGGACTTGACCCACTGAATATTGGTACTACATACCCTGGACTAAATTAGATTTGGTTCTGCATGCAAGTGGTAGAGTTGGAGTTTTGTTATTTTGCAAGTCATAAGAATTTCAAAAATGTCTAATTAAACATGTATTCATTATTCAAAGTAATAGAAGTGAGAATTTCTGTTAGCTTACGCACGTGCTTTGGATTTCCTTGACCAACTAGAAAAAAAAATAGATTATCAATAGGAGAGAATATTGTGACTGAGGATTGAACTGTGGAGTCCTTGGTGGCCTCTGGGCTTGGCTGCTTTCTTGCAGATGATTCAGGAAATGTCTGCAAATATACAATTAAGCTCAGAGACCAACAAGGACTCCACAATGCTAGATTAATTATTTAAATTATTGTGTCAGGCGAGAAAGCAAAAGAGAGAGATCAGTTAAAAACATTGGACAAGATACTTAGAAATATACTGACTTTAAACAAAACAGCACAGCAGTGGAGAAACACTGGACAATGTTGTGGAGTAAGGCCAGGACCTCTCATTGTTGCTTAAATTTACATGTTTTCATCTAAATCTCTTGGGACACCATTAATAATGTTGTTTCAAGGTCCTAGGGGAGGCTCATCTTGTTCTTTCAGTACTACAGTCTCCAGAGAAGACTAAAGAGAAAAAGAGCTGCAAAATCTTGGTTCTGCCAGCTTGCAAGAGAATTAGATACATTAGACACACTGGTCATCAAAGACAGGATATAGTATGTTTTAATTATAGAACCAAAAATTCATTGCATTCTGGTATCAGTTTAATTGAATGAAACATTCAGAGGTTTTATTTCAGCAGACAATCTAAATAGAATTATATTTCTGTTTTTTTAAAAAAAATAATTTAAATTAATTCACTTTATTCTAAAAAAAATAGCTTTTTTATGTGTATATTAGTTTAGCCCCAGAAATGATTAATTTCTATTCTGAAAAACTGTATTCAATTTATATCATAGGCTATTCTGAGTTCATTTAATTTCTCACTTTATGGTATTTTTAAAACATGGACAAACATGTCCATGCAATATTTGCAGATATATCAATATATGGATTTTATAATACAAGGCTTTTCAAATTTGATAGTATTTTGAAATACTTCTCCCTGCCCCCGCCCCCACAATATATGTGTGTGTATGTGTGTGTGTGTTTGTCAGGGAATTGCAGGGCAGGTGTCCAAAGGAAGTCAGAGATGCGGACATGAACTTGTAGTTTTTTATAAATAAAGATATTTTATAAATATATATAAAGCAAACTAGATAGGCAAACAGGAGCATAAATTGCATAGCACACAGAACACATAGGAAAAAAAAGGTGGGAAAAAGGGAAAGTCCCCCTTCACACACCCACAGTAACTAATCACAGTGCAGATTGTCTCACGCAGAAACCAGCACTCTCCAACCAATTAGCTATAATTGTGTGTTCTGGCTCACCGCATGACCTCACTGTTCCAGCTACTAAATTTAAATATCTTAACAATAGTCTAGCAATATTTTTGGCAGCAAGATTGTCTGGAGCAGGTATCTCAGCTCCCTTCCAGAACCAATCATATGTTCTCTCCATCTCCACTCCCTCAGGAAGAAATCCAGGAAACCTGCACTCAAAGGAAGGTGAGGTTTGACAAGAGTATCTTGATCCTGGTTTGAGAGATGGTCAGAAGCATTTTGGGGTATTGCAGGAGCTGTTGCTGTGAACATATAAACTGCTGAAAAAGAGCTTGGTGCCTTTATGCCATACAGAATTTGGTCAAAACCAATCTGAAATACAGAAAGTTGGGAGGTGAATGCAATCCTTTCAAATTTTGTTTTAATTATAGAACAATTATTGTAACTCCTTAGGGGGTGGTGACCCATTATTTGAGAACCTCTGTTCAAATGGGAACCTTCTCTTCCTCAGGCTGGCCCCACAAAAGCCTCTCCTCTCCCCTTCTATCCCTCAGGCTGGCCCCATAGATCCTCTCCTATCCCCCTTCTCTCCCTCAGGCTGGCCCCATAGAAGCCTCTCCTCTCCTGTCCTCTCCTCTCCCCTTCTCTGCCTCAGGCTTGGCCCCATAGATCCTCTCCTATCTCCTTCTCTCCCTCAGCCTTGCCCCACAGATACATTTCCTATCCTATCCCCTTCTGTCCCTCAGGCTTTCTATCCCTTTCTCTCCATGAGGCTTGCCCCACAGAAGCCTGTCCTATGCTATTCCATTCTCTCCAGAGTTATTTTCAAGTTGGGAGGGGGAGTAGAACATCTAGCTAATTAGAATCAGAACGTGTTATAATAATATAGGAAATACTACTGCTGTTATGGTCAGTTTGAAAAATCCTTTCTTAATGAGCACCTAGAAGCCAAGAGGAACATACGTGGCAAATTTCAAGTTTGTAGGCTTTACAGTTCTGGAGATTTTTGTGATTAATGTGTGAGTGGTTTTCGCTTTTGTATATATAAATATTCAAGTCATTATATATGCATAAAATAGATGCATTCATAGAACTTCCTCATTCTTTTCAATGAAACAACCAAAACCTATCCAGATCTGCTTCATCTATAGAAGAAAATTATATAAATCACATTAAACTAAGCTCTGGTCTAGATCAGAATTTTTGGTTTCAGAATATTTTGGGGCTTAAAGTCAGATGGTTGGCAAGTGCCTTATATTTATGATGATTGCATTGTTCTGGGGTTATGCGATCACTTTTTGCGATCTTCCGACAAGCAAAGGCATTGGGGAAGCCAAATTCACTTAACCATGTTATTAATTTAACAACTGTGGTGATTTGCTTAACAATTGTGGGAAGAAGGGTTGTAAAATGGGGCAAAACCCACTTAACAAATATCTGACTTAGCAACAGAAACTTTTGGCTCAATTGGGGTTGTAAATCAAGGACTACCTGTATTTGCCATATGCATCCATTTAGTTTCAAACTTCATAAAGGTATGTAATCATCTCCGTGATCAAAGATACTTTCAGGCACACAGACATTCATTTATGTGGGAAAAGATACACAGTATGTGAAGTTTCAGAATTCACAATATGATCCTGAAGACAGCTTTCCTTTAGCAGTTGTTTATCTGCTGTCACTTGAAAGCACCATCTGAATAAATATAACACAGAGTTTTGTTTTCAACTTGTTGCTTGTTTCCACATTGACAGACTCACATGTAAACGGATTCAGTGCATTGATTTTCAGAAAGACAAATTTGGAGACCATGCACCTGAAAATTCGGTTTCGGTTTGAAATATAATCCAGTTTTCGGCTATTTATGAAATGCCCCCACGGCATTGAACAACATGCATGTAAAAACGATCACAATTAAAAACAAATTAAGAAAACAAAGACAGATGTTACAAATGAAACAGGCTAATTTGGAAGTGAAGTAAGTTGGTTACTTTTAATTGAGAATCTTATTCCTAAATGGCGGATACAGAACAATAACTAGGAACAAATAAATTGTTTAGGAACCAAGATGTGATTGTGGCTGGGTTTTTTGACTGAGGCCCTTACAGAATATCTACAGGAGGGAAGATGGCTGGGTCTAGAGCAGGCAGATATAAAAATATTTTCATAGCTGGATTAGGGCAAGGATCCATTCTAGCCATCATTCTTTGTCCCACAATGATGCACCAGATAAATTTGGGAAACTTACGAAGCACATATATATGAAATGCCAATTGTTCTCTTATCAATTGGCATTTAATATATATTCCATCAGTGCCCCTTTTTGTGGTAAATATCCATTAAGAATAATGGCTATTTTTAGTCTTATCCTCCATGAATTTGTATTTTTTAAAAAACCTTTAAGGTACTGACCTTCAGACTGCCCCAGACCTCCGTTCCTTCCGACATGATCTAAAGACGTGGCTTTTCAACCAAATAGGCTGACGTGATGGGTTCTTTTTCTCTTTTAATTGACTATTTTAAAATGTTTTAAATTTTAATTGGCTTTTAATGGATTATTTAATGCATTTATAATATTTTCACTTGTAATTCTATTTATTGTTATATATTGTCTTTTTAATTTTTGTGAGCCACTCCGAGTCCTTCGGGAGAAGGGCGGCATATAAATGCAATTAAATAAAAAATAAATAAATCATCTACAGCTGAGGAATAGCATTCAGAAATAATGTACAGCAGCTGAACTTGAGTTATTGATTTGACAAGAGCCAAACCTGAAAACCTGTATAAAATTGAGATTCTGTGGCTTTTCCTAAATCATTTGGTTGAACATGCAAAAGAAGTTCTAACTGTATGAAATTGCACTTGGTTATGTGGCACGTTTCTTGGTCATGATTCTCATCTTATGGACTACCTTTCCTGTGAAATGCAATTCCTATTGCATTATAGAAACTGGATTAGAAGACTGTGTTCAGATGACAATCTTCAACCTTCTGATCATTACTGTGATCTACTTCCAGACATTCCCAAGAGGGAACTTTCTAGATTCTGACTGAATACCAACTCATGCCTTCTCCAGACAATTGGTTTAATGTTGTTGCTGTTGTTGTCATCGTTAGCAGTTATTTCTTCTGGGTCCATTCTCAGAAGAACAAGTCTTCTCAGTCATAGTCCCTCTTTTGTGGGACAATACTTTGGAAACATATTTTGCATTTGATTATTTCTCTGGTGAAAAGATTTATTAATAACTGATTGCAACATGGCTTTTCTGGGTTTGTGATTGTTTTTTTGTCTTAACATTTTCTATTTCTAACCTTCTCACTCTAAAGGGGATATAAGCTGCTTGAAGGCTTTTTGGTGCAACATATAAGCAAATAAATAATATATAAGCAAATAAACAATAAATAAATAAATACATAAATATGCATTCCCAGGAATTTTAAACTGGCTTATATTAAGCAGATTTTATTTCTCTTTTATTTTTATGGTTGGGATTGTTTTCATTGTGTACTATGTTTCAATTTATTTTTCTTCTATATTACCTTGTATAGGATGGGTGGTCTAATAAAATTTCAGTTAATTAAATAATTTGTGCCCATTGCAGTTCTGAGCTTGAAAAAATACTTTTCCCTGGAGAGAGTAAAATGGAACACAAACAACATAATTTTCCCTGAATAGCAGCCAAGTATAAGTGATAAAATCAAGGATGAAATTGAGGTTGTCATCAAAATGACAAATTATTTTAAACCCTAAACACATCTACACTTTTTCTCAGATTGTTATCAGTATAAATGATGTTGGATATAAAATAGCATATGTGTTAATACCTTCTATCGTATTATATAATTTGTATCTTGATATTAGGTAAAGATAAAGGTTCTCCTCGCATGTATGTGCTAGTCATTCCCGACTCTAGGGGACGGTGCTCATCTCCGTTTCAAAGCCAAAGAGCTGA
>JANHFM010005987.1:36361-50164 GCA_032468115.1 Grayia smithii | reverse complement strand
CCCATTTTAACCATATTTGGATGTGTTAACGCTTCTAATGTGGAAAGCCACATTGGTATGTTCATATAATGTTTTTCCATCAAGCTGCTTCAGAGTTCAGTCCATCTATTGGCCAATGACTGAGTTTTTTAGAAGTATAAAAGTCCCTGCTCCTTCCTGGCATGCTCCATTCGATTAACTCAGTCTGTTGGCTAGTTAGTTATTTCCCTGGTCTGAACCTTTTCAGCATTTAATTCCTTCTCTTTCTGCTTAATTCTCTTCAAATTTCATTGCTCCTACCTCCTAATTAATTGCTTTGTTTTTTCTGGCACTTTGCTCCGTTTAAAAATTCTTTTTCCCTTTCGCTGTCTCCTTTGCGCTGCACGGCCGCCTTGCAGGCACGCCTCGCCCCCTCTCTGTCGGGGGTTTCCCCCTCGCTCTTCAGCGGGGATTCCCTCCTCAACCCGACAACTCCGTTCACCGCGCCTCTCTCTCCTTCGGCCGCGACTCAGCTGGCAATTCCTCCGGTCGCGGCTGCCGTTTCGGGCCTTTTCCTTTGGCGTCTGAGGCTCGGCTCAGTTATTTTTGGCACGAACGCCATTTTGAACAACAATATGGCCTTCTCTGACCGCCGGACCGATCTGCGCCTGTCAATCGTCCAGAGGGGCAACTCAAGGAGCCTCTTCCAACCGTAAGTGGGGAGTGTGTCAAATTGGGGGGTTTCCGTGGTGTCGGGCCCCTTCACCTAAGGAATGCCCAGCGTCTCACAGGCATTTGCAACTCTACAGGCCTGGTTCCGTTTTGACGGGCCTCTAGTGCCTTCATCAGAAACTGCCTGCAGCCTGGTTCCGTTTTGTCGGGCCCCTTTCCAACTGATGTTTTTCCGTTGTTGCAGACCGAGGCAGGGTTCCTTATTGTAGGGCCCCAGAAGAGACCATCTAGCACACCCCACCCAGGAAGTCTGGTTCCATTTTGTCGGGCCTCCAACACTTCTCTCTGCAGCTTTCCAACATGCCACCCATCTGCAGACATTAATTTCATAGCCCCTCAGCATGGCTGGTCTGAGCCCTTCACCATCCCTGGCCTCTGTCTCCACTGTCTGAGGCCAGGGCTAGCGTCCGTCAGGAGCCTGCTTCCAAAAAACATCGTGGCACCACCTCCAGCAGAGATTTGCCCAAAAGTTCCTCCTCGCTAACAGGCTCTGCTTCAAACGACAATCATGCCATGCGCAGACAGAGAGCGTTGGAGAAGAACTTTGCCAAGGCCAGAGGAAGGCAGAGGTGGCTGCTGCCTCATCATCGGTGCCAGCATCTCCCATCATCACCACCATGGCACAGGTGCACGTTCCATCCACTTCCACTCCGTGTGTTGCCCACGCGCCAGAGGAGATCCTCCAGCTGGCACCACAAAGCACTCCTGCGACTGATTCTCAGCATCATCCGGGCCCTGCAAGGGCTGGACCCTCTGCCACTTTCACCCCCACCGTGGCAGGTCTTCGTCAGTCGGCCCAGGGGCAGACTATGCTATCAAAGGAGGTGTGCGACCTAATCTCACAGTCCATTTCCCGGGGCATCGAGGTCGCGCTGGACAAACGGGGTATTGCACCCTCTGCTCCCTCTTCCCATCACAGAAGCAGGCACCCTGGGCTCAGGACCTATCCTAACACTGACCGTTCTGAGGACTCTCACTCCTCTTCGCCCTGCAGCGATAGGTACCTCTCCTTTAAGGAGGACATGGACGAGGCTCAATTCTCGGAAGATGACGGTGTTCCTCAAGGCCATCCACAGGCCACCTGTCTATTTAATCCTGAGAACTTCAGGTTACTGCTGCACAAGGCTAAGCAAACCGTCAATATGGGCACGATGAAACAGGATGGGGGATCTTCGGACCCTCAGGATCTGACATGCCTACTGTTTACCGAGCCAGTTACAGAGCAGGATGCTGTTCCGGCTCCTAAAATGTTTGTTGACATTATTAAGCGCCAGTGGGTCCAACATGGCTCATTAGCGGCTCCCAGCTCCATTGATAAAAAACTGTATACAGTTGAGAGCGATTTAGATGATCTGCTACAATTACCTGCAGTGGATCCCCCGGTAGCCGGCCTTGCCTCGTCCTCTCTCCTCCCATCTGACACTGCGGACGGTTTGAAGCCGGAGGATTAAAAATCAGAGATCGCTTGCCGGAAAACGCACAGCGCAGTGGCTTGGGCCATAAGATCCGCCACGGCGGCCTCTTTCTTTAACAGAAGACTCTTATCTGGCTACGACAACTTCAAGCCTGTATATCCCCATCTGACAAGCGTGTCCTACAGGACATCAATAAGATTATAGCGGCGACCGAGTACTCTGCAGACGCTACCATTAACTGCGCTAAGTTTTCTTCCAGGGCTCTGGCCTCCAACGTGACCACCAGATGCCTAGGATGGCTGCGTCTTTGGCAGTTAGATTTGCGCTCTAAGTCCCACCTGGCCGCAGTTCCCTTTACCAGCTCTTCCCTTTTCGGGCAAGCACTGGAGCCTTTACTGATTGAGGGCTGCGATAAGCGCAAGTTCTTACCATCCCACTACAGGCGTCAGGATAGGAGGTCCTCTACCGTCTACCGTAGGTCATCCTTTGGACCCAGGGATTCAGGCGGTTCCTTCGCTTACCAACCGAGAGGATTCCAGCACTCCGACAGGTTTTCTGACCAGAACACCTTTCGAGACAAAGGAAGATCTTCATACTCT
Organism: Grayia smithii; assembly: GCA_032468115.1. NCBI lineage: Eukaryota > Metazoa > Chordata > Lepidosauria > Squamata > Grayiidae > Grayia > Grayia smithii. The sequence goes on along the minus strand of JANHFM010005987.1, from coordinate 47,460 downwards.
GGCCGTCCTTTCCGCAGAACCAGGGGACGCCCCTACAGACACTCTAAGTGACTATCTGCACTCCATCCCTATAGGGGGCAGGCTTGCCAGCTTTGCCCATCACTGGGGAGCAAATTCTTCAGACCAATGGGCGATCCAGACTGTGTCACTAGGTCTAACCATTGAGTTTGTATCTCCCCGCCCCAGGCGATTCGTTCACTGCCCGTCCCTGAGCGTTCCCACCAGGCGAGCACTGATGGATCAAGAAATTGCCCATCTTTTGGACATCCGGGCCATCGAGCCAGTACCTCTTCAACACCGGGGCAGGGGGTTTTACTTGACGCTGTTCATTGTACCCAAGAAGTCGGGCGGTCACCGGGGAATCCTGGACCTAAAACAGTTGAACCAGTATGTATGGTACAAGTGATTCAAAATGCATTCACTGCACAGCATCCTCGCTTCCATCCGTCAAGGGGACTTGCTGGCCTCCATAGACCTGAAGGAGGCCTACCTCCACATCCCGGTATGCCCCTCCCACAGACGCTACTTGAGGTTTTGTTTCAACAACAACCATTACCAGTATTGCTCCCTCCCTTTCGGACTCTCCTCTGCGCCAAGGGTCTTCACAAAGGTACTTGAGGTACTCCGCAGCTCATCTGCGGACCCTCCAAATCAGAACACATTTTTATTTGGACGATATTCTCATTTAGGCACCAAATATGCAGCAAGCCGGTGCAGACATTGACCTCACCATTCAGGTTCTCCAGGACTTCGGCTTTACCATCAACACCGAGGAGAGCCAACTCGCCCTCCACGTCCCTCGTTCATCTGGGCGCACGAATAGACACCCAAGTGTGCAGGGTTTACCTGTTGCAGGACAGGATTTCCAATCTTCTCCTGACTCTGAGGAAGGTGAGGGCTCGCAGGTCCATCCCAATTCTCCTGCTGTCAAAGTTATTGGGCCAAATGATTTCCTGCCTGGGCACTGTTCCCTGGGCCTCCCTTCACTCCAGGGAACTACAATGGCTCCTCCTCCTGAGCCAGAGAGCAAAGGACAGCAACTCCCTGAGACGCATAACTGTGCCGCTTTCAGTCCGGGCGTCCTTCTCCTGGTGGACCTCTGGCTCTCTTCGGAGGGGATGTGACTTCAAGGAACCCTCTCGCCTTACCCTAACGATTGACGCCAGCCTCCATGGATGGGGGGCCCACCTTGGCAGCCTTGTGGCTCAGGGTTGATGGTCGCCATCAGACCTCCGCCAGGATATAAATTGGCTGGAGCTACGTGCGGTCCACCTTGCACTTCAACACTTTCAACGACAACTCAGGGACCATCATGTATTAATTCTGATGGACAATGTAACGGCCAAGGCCCATATCAATTGCCAGGGGGGCACCAGGTCCAGGGTCCTAATGAAGGAGTCTTGGCGGTTATGCAGGTGGGCAGAGCGGCATCTTTGCTTTCTTTGAGCGGATCACATATCTGGCAACTGCAATTCCCAGGCGGACTGGCTCAGCCAACGGACCCTGGACAGTTCGGAGTGGCAGCTTCATCCTGACTTATTCCATCAACTGATGTTCCGGTTCGGGACACCGGAGGTGGACCTATTCTCCAGCTCGGGGAATTACCAGCTCCCCAGGTATTTTACCAGATATCCGGACCCCGGGGCGGAGGGGACGGATGCGCTTCAGAGCAGCTGGCCTCGGGGCCTACTCTACGCCTTCCCGCCTATACCGTTACTCCTGCGGGTTGTGCAAAAGATTCTGGATGAACGGGTGGAGGTGATTCTGGTAGCGCCCTTTTGGGCCAGGAGGGTCTGGTTCGGGGACCTGATAAGCATGTCCTTTTCGCCTCCATGGAGAATTCCGCCAGCTTCGGTGCAGCTCTGCCAGGGACCGAATCTTCACCCGGACCCAGAGTGGCTACACTTGACCGTGTGGCGATTGAGCGGCAACTCTTGATGGAGGATAATTTTTCAGGCCGTGTTGCAGACATCATCATCGCCTCTCACCGGCCATCAACAACACGCATCTACCAGGCCACCTGGAAGGCCTTCTGCTCCTGGTGCCTGCCGCTTCACCTTAACCCCACTTCCACTACGGTGCAGCACGTACTTGATTTCCTCGGGGTGGGCTTGGATAAGGGCCTGTCCGTCAGCACCCTGCACCATCAGATATCAGCCTTGGCGATGGTTCTACCTTCGCCAGGATACCCCTCTCTCTCATGTCATCCTTAGGTGCGGTGGTTCTTCAGGGGCACCTGTAACCTGCGACTGCTACCATTCACCGGTTTCCTTCCTGGGACCTCTCCTTGGTCCTCCGGGCGCTCACGTCGTCTCCGTTTGAGCCCCTCCAGTCTGTCAGCCTTCGGATTCTAACTCTTAAGGTCTCATTCCTTGTCGCCATATCATCCACCAGGAGGGTCTCCGAGCTCGGGGCACTCTCAGTGAGGGAGGACCTCTGTGAATTTTGGCCTCATCAAGTAGTACTCCGTCTAGATCCAACATTCTTGCCCAAGGTCAACTCCACCTTCCATAGGGCTGCTGAGCTGGTACTTCTGGACTTCTGCCCCAGGCCGGTGCATCATCTGGATAGGCGGTGGCATTCTCTTGATGTGAAGTGAGCCTTGTGGGTTTACATTCGCCGTACATCGGAGCTCCGTCGTTCCGAGGCACTTTTTGTGTCTTTTCAGCCTTGCTCCCTGGGGTCCAAGGTCTCTTCAGCTACCATCAGCCATTGGCTCAAGGCCTGTATATCTCTTGCCTACGATTCCCAGAGGAAGCCTCAGCCGGGCAGGGTCAGGGCACACTCTACCAGGAGTGCAGCTACGATGGCGGTGTGGTCTTCTCAAGCTTCGCTTCTGGACATTTGCAGGGCGGCTACATGGAAATCTCCGTCACAGTTTGTGCGGAATTATAGACTTGACCGGTTTGCTTCGGCCGACGCTGCCTTCGGCAGGATAGTTCTTCAGCGAGTGGTTCCAACGTCCGGCACTCTGCCCGAGACTGTGTCCCCCCTGGGGATGCATAGCTTGGGCATATCCCATGGACTGAACTCTGAAGCAGCTTGATGGAAAAGGGGAACGTTGGTCTTACCTGAACGTTCTTTTTCATCACGCTGCGGAGGAGTTCAGACCCAACCCTGGTCTCAAGGTCGTGCTTGAGACCTGTTCTCTTCCTGTCTCTTGTCTGTCCTTTTGGTACTTTACTCTTTGCCTACCGTTCTTCGTTAATCGAATGGAGCATGCCAGGAAGGAGGAGTGGCTTTTATACTTCTAAAAAACTCAGTCATTGGCCAATAGATGGAGTTATTACCCATGGACTGAACTACTCCGCAGCGTGATGAAAAAGAACATTCAGGTAAGACCAACATTCCCCTTTTCTTTCACCATTTCTTACATAATGTCTTTAAAATATCCATGTATCCTCTGTTTTCCATACCATAAAAAAGGCATGCCAGCCTATTTGTAAATCATGTCCCTCCAACGTCAGTAATCTTGTGTTTCTCAATAAAATCCATTCTTTAATCCATGTTAATGCTGCCGCTTGGTAATACAGCTCCCAGTTCGGTAGTCCAAATCCACCTCTGATTCTAGCATCTTGTAACATCTTTATATTAATTCTTGCTCTTTTCCCTTGCCATATACATTTCCATGTTATTCTTTTTACAACTTCAAAGTATTTTTTCTCCAATTTTATTGGAATCGTTTGAAATAAGAATAACAATTTTGGTAAACTGTTCATCTTTATTAACGCTATTCTTTCCATTAATGGTAACTGCAGATTTCTCCATTTCTCCAGATCTATTTCAATTTGTTTTTTCAGTTTATAATAATTATCTTCGTTAATAGTTACACATCTTGACATCAAATGTTTAACTTTCTTCACTATTTGAATGTTCAGATTCTCCATTATTTCCTTTTTTTGCTTTTCTCTCATTCTATCTTATTTGCTCCAATTTCTAGATACTGTAGCTCAGGAAGAAAAGAAAATCTGCTCCAGATTTGTCCAGGAGTGGAGTGAGATTGATTCAATGGACACTACTAGGCAGTATTTCCCTGGCAAAAAATTACTATTTGTTTCATGCTGAGCTTAAACCCCATATGGACTTGTATTGAGTAAATTTTCTTTAGGGACATTTTTATGAAAACGTTTTCTAATGAATTTATATTAAAATGTTGACATAGATACATTAAGGGAAGTTACTTCCTTTCTTATAACATTTGAATATAAAAGCAATAATATTGTTATTATTTTTAACAATTAAAAAAACCAGAATATAACCAGAATATTGCTCAATTAACATGGATATTGAAATTGACTAGCTTTAGAATGATTCCCATTAACAGAGTTACATATTCTGCTTTGGTATCTGCTATTTTAGATAGGACAGCCTCTGAAACTATCATGGGCAATAAACTACCTGTATGCATATGGATAGAAATAGAAACAAATTAATTTTTTCCAGAGGTAGAGAAAGCTGTATACCCTACAAATAAGTATTGTTAAAGTGTGGAAGGGTAGCTTTCAGTTGTAGAATTAATTTTTTAAACAATTATAACCAGGCCCATACACAGTAGAAAAGAAGCCAGTACTGTAACATTTATTTAATAACCCTAACCTAGAGATTAAAATGGAGGTAAGAGAAATTTGACAAATAGTTATTGCAGAATATAAGAAATGCAAAACACAACATTTTTGCATTGGTCACAAATCATCACACAAATCCGATAGAAACAGCTTAATCTCTAATCTCTTGACCTTTAATTATGGAATCTGAGAGACAGAAAGATTCAAGCTGCTTAAGTATTCTTGAGAACATTGCTGTCCAGTAATAGCCAATAGCTGAAATATGCAAATATGTGGTCAGGGAGATGAGAAAGAAATTGAACAGTGTCTTGGTAAGTATTAGATATTTTTGAGCCCAAACACCCTAATATACAGATAGATTTAAAATTAGATATTCCTCATCACTCAACAATCTCTGGCTATTTCACCATTTGAACATTTTTCAGTCATCTCTTATGGCCTAGCATTGTTCTTGAGGGCATTTGAAGAATGGAAATGGCGGTTAAGAGAGAGTTACCAAGGAGACAGGGATTGTTCAGTTAGAATTCAATTTGTTTAATTGTAATGTCAATTTTCTTTAGAAAAATAGTTGCAGAAGAAAATGTATGCAAAAGAAGTATTTGGGTGTTGGAAAGCAAAGTACAGGCAGAACCATACAAAGTTGCTAGTAAACCTACAGCAAACAAGCAAAAGATTTGCTGAGCAAAAAAAAAAAAATCACCTTGCAGGAGTATAACACATAAAGGGGTGGAGCTTCAATCACATGAGCTTTGGGGGCAAGATTGATCCCTTTTGTTGCTTCCAAAAAGTGAGGTTAGTATAATTGTTCCATTGTCTGTTAATAAAATATATCCTTGAAAATTAAGTGAGATTGATTTAAACATAAAGAAGGATAAACACAAAAGTATAAACCACAATGTAAATGGCAATTCATAGATGAGTCATTTAACAACATTTAATGAGATTTACATTAATTAGGACTAAATCTTGCTCAGAAAATATGTTTTTTCTGTTTCCAGTTATAAATTCAAATAAAATAATGGGGCAAGGTTTAATACTACAAAAAAAATAGTAGCAGTAGGAGTGTCAGAAGCAGCCTTAACTAGAAGACAGAACTGCTATACTTGGAAAGAATTTAGTAGTGAATAAAAGATATTAGGTAATTCCATTGTATCTAATTGGCAAAATCTAAACTGCAAGGATACGCAATCCTAGCAATAATCTACAGCATTTGATCATTGAACATAAGGCTACTTTTATGTATCTGTAATATCCTCTGTGCTCATGCTAAGGAGAAATCCCTCTCAACTGGTTGATTTCTGCCTGCTGTCTTTTAGGCTGCAATTTCCTATTGAAAGTAGGCTTCTAATTCAAACAAATTGCATTTATACTTCCGAGTTTCTCTTGTGGGATGTTTAAGAATGCTAAATACAATTCCCTCTCATAGTAGGTAACTAGATATTACATTCATTTGTATGGGTATGTTTAATACATTCATTTTATTGCTGTTGTTTTTTTCCTGCCTATAAAAGCAAGCCAAGAGACTCCAGGAAGATCCCAAATGCTGATCAGCTCTTTCCAAAGAAATACTACCACACTGACAGTCAAAAGCTGATATCTCTGGTTTTACAAGACCAAAACCCCAGAAATACTCCATATTTCTATGATTGAGTTGGAATTTGTTCTTCCCTATCAGAGCCAAGAGGTGCTAGATTAGCAAATGAATGGTATTGCCTGCTTGGCCAGACACAGAGAAGCATTAGTGGATACCAATGTACTGATGGAAGGGTGAGTCAACTTTGAGCCAGTCAGGATCAAACTCCAGGCTGTGGGCAGAGTTAGTCTGTTATAATCCACTGAGCCACCAGGCAATCAGCTTCATAGGGAGCCTTCTGAAGCTAAACATCCACCACCATCTCTAGAACCTTTCTAATGAGAAGGGCAGGAGATCAAATGAAGGTTATCCAACACTGTTGGGGCCAGGGAGTATGTTGAGAAGGAAGTGTACCACTGCATTCTTTAAAGACACATGACATCACTCCATCTTGCAATGAGGCCAACATCAAAGCATGAATCCAATAATAGACCAACTTCCTGCTCTCTGTCTTGACCCAGGAGAGATTTGGATAAAAAAAAAGGCAGCCAAATTGATTGACCAATACAAACTCTTCCCAGATAACCAAATTCAGATGAGTCTCCTGCACCAATTGAATACAATGTTGTTTTAACTTGAGAATCCTAAATTGTGATATAGCCCAGCTAGCTAGTTTATTGACAAAAGGGCATACCAGAGGACTATTGCAGCTTATTAGAAATTCTCTGCATATTGTGACATGTAGATAAAATAATCATTACAATTCTTTTCCATTTTATTTCCATCAGTTAAAAAAAAATAAGTCATAGTAAGAGCACTGGAAAATATAGGACATTTCTTTCTATTGTTCAAATATCTGTGAAACTGACCATCATACCTCCTGTCTGCCAGGCTCTACTGAAAAGAACACAACTTTTTTTTTTAAGAAAAGTAATTTTTTAAAGAAAAATCATTCCTATCTTTGGGTGGCATGATTAAGGGAAGAAACATATTTTCACTGTGTCCTACAGCTGTCACTCAATCAGGCTGTATCCTGCATCTTGGTCCACCATTTCATGTGGGGAAAAAACACCACAATCATTACTTTAAATGGCTTCTTAGGTTTTGTCTCAGCTAGCTTAATGCTGTTTATCACCACAGCAAGAGCAAAAAGCAGAGAAAAATTAGGTTAATCAATACCACAGTGGTTCCACTAGTATTACATCCAGCAGGCATTCAACTTGTCAGATCTTTTCCTGCAAGCCATTTACTGCCATAGATTTTTGTGAAGTGTCTTCTTTAAGCAGCAGGAGATCTGGAACAGAAAGTAGCCTGAAATAGAAAGAAACAGTGTATTATTTGAAAATCTTATGCCATCTCTGGATTTATCTTACACTGATCTCCTCCAGTTCACATTAGGAAAGGCCAAATGTTGCCTGAGTCCTGAAATTATATTGGATAAACCATTGGCTTAGAATGGGCATGTGTTTTCTGAAATATCCTAAGACATACAGAAGCTGAGACTAGACCTGCATACACCTCCCACCACCAAAGCAGTAGCACAGCTTCCAGGGACCTATAAAAGTTGATGTTGGAACTTTTTGTATAGCTATATAATAAATACATTAAATACCAGGAGTACCAATTAACTGTTATCTATTACCCTCTGTGATCAGAAATAGCTATTAGAGCTATGTAACAGTTTGGACTGGCTGATGTAGCTAAAAGGTAGTTCCACTATATCACCTAACTAAAGCAGTATATAATGGTAGCATGGTACATTATATTTATTTTCTGGATCAAAGTAGCCATTTTACTTTGCTTCAGCGCCTCTGCCTTTTTGTAGTGTTCTGTTCATGATCCACAAAGAATCCACACATTACAATGTTCAAACCGTACTGCTTCCTGGGGTGAATTATAGGTTGCCTAAAATATAAACAATATTACATATAAGTTTAAATAAGGGAAATCCTCAACCCAGCCATTACTTTTTTGGAGTAACAAAATAACAAGAGCTTCAATTTATTCTTCAGTAAAGGGTTATATTTTGGTAGATGTTGTCAAGGACAAATTCTCCTCTCACCAGTATTGCCACCTTACAGAATTACTTCATTATAAATCAAGTGCTTGTGTTTTGAACTCATTGGTAATTAGGAAATGAATGAGTTAAAAAAAAGGATTCCATACATATTTGATTGCTTACTTGTTCCCTATGACTATCATTAAGTGTTGTATCTTTGATTCTTGACAAATGTATCTTTTCTCTTATGTACACCGAGAGAGTATGCACCAAGACAAATTCCTTGTGTGTCCAATCACACTTGGCCAATAAAGAATTCTATTCTATTCTAATTGATCAAAACTACACAGAAGAATTCTGCCTATTGTGAACTAGATTGATGCAACAATGTACAGTATAGCCAAAGGACATTAAGACATTGAAGATGGCAGGAAGTAATATTTTGGATAGTGTGGTGATTTGGCCCATTTTTAAGAAACTTTCCAAATACTAGCAAGCTGTGGAACAAATCTGTTGAGTACTTTATTGTGGCATATGATGATAATTCTGCTAGGAACCTTATCAGTTCTGACATTCTTTGGACAATGGCCAGAGAGCAAACATCTATCTACCATGCGCATCTACTTAAACCTGGAACAAAATATCGTTTTTATTAAACAATTCACTTACTTGCAGCCTTGATTTTTTTTAATGTATTACCTTGCAAATGCAAATGAACTTTCTACAACTTCTATTTGTTTTTTCTTTTACTTCACTCAAGTGAGTTGGTATAACTTCTTGGAAACTGGCATTCGTATTAAAAGTAAGCTTGATTGATTTGCTATGATGGATTTTCAAGTAAGTGAGCATGTTGTACACCTATTCATCTGAAAGCCAAACCTATTGAACCAAATAAGGTTAGAATAATAATAATAAAATAACAGAGCTGTAAGGGACCTTAAAGGTCATGTAGCCCAACCCCCTGCTCAAATAGGAGAGTCTATGTCATTCTAGACAAATAACTGTCCAGTCTCTTCTTAAAAGTCTCCAATGATGGGCCACCCACAACCTCTGAAGGTAAGCCATTCTACTAATTGATAGTTCTCATTATTAGGAAATTTCTCCTTAGTTCTAGGTTGCTTCTTTCCTTGATTAGTTTTCATCCATTGGTTCTTGCTTTGCCTTTAGCGCTTTGGAAAATAGTTCTCCTCTTCTTCTTCTTTGTGGCAGCCCAAATATTGGAACAGTGCTATCATATGTCTCCTAGTCGTTCTCTTCACCAGACTGGACCTATCCAGTCTGCAACTGTTGTCTATATATTTTAGTCTCCAGCCCCCTAATAATCTTCGTTACTCTTCTCTGCATTCTTTCCAGAATCTCAACATCTGCATTCAAAACTAGATGCAGTATTCCAAGTGTGGCCATACTAAGAATTTATAAAGCGGTACTAGTACTTCACGTGATCTTGATTCTATCCCTCTATTAAGCTGCATTGGCTTTTTTTGGCACTACTGCACACTATTGGCTCATATTTAAGTGATTGTCCATTTGGACTCCAAGATCTGTCTGACAGTTACTGGCATTGAGCCATGTTTGACCTAGTCTGTACCTATATACTTGGTTTTTCTTGCCCAAGTGTAAAATCTTAATTTTATCTACATTGAATTTCATTTTTTAGATAAGACCCAGTGTCAGGTTTGCACACATACACACAAAACATTTGGAAATTATTTTTTTCTTTTAGTCTTTTAGACTATTTTTTCTATCAATTTCAAATTCTGGGATTGAATGGGGAGTAGATGGCAGAAATGCTTATTATGAAATATGATGTATCAGATTGTTGAAACCAAGGCTGAGTGAAGACAATTTATCAAAATCTTGAGAGTATATGCCGGCAAGTCTCCCTGTGTATGTGTTTTAAATCTCATTAATCATATCACTGATTTTCTAGCAGATGTATATCATCTGGGAGGAACCAAGGATTACTTAGTATCCATATAAAATTCATAAACGTTATTGTGTTACAACATTTTCTACTGTCGTGAGAGGGGAAGATACACAAAGTCTTGGCAATCTCCCCTTGGATCTGCGAGAACCCTATATCTTTGCTCTGAGATGCCATAGAGTGATATAGTAAGCTGATATTGATCAATGTGTCAAAACCTCATATTTCTATTTTAAAACTCTGTGTGATTTGTTTCCTTTATTCCTGTTCCAAGTATTATCTGAGGTATATTTATGGTTTCCACATAGCAGTGATAAAAATACTTTTTAAAGCCAACTAGCAAAGACAAAGGAAGGAAAGGAAGGAAGGAAGGAAGGAAGGAAGGAAGGAAGGAAGGAAGGAAGGAAGGAAGGAAGGTTGGAAGGAAGGAAGGAAGGAAGGTTGGAAGGAAGGAAGAAAGAAAGAAAGGAAGAAATAAATAATACAATAATAGTGTAATAGGGTGGTATAGTAGCTGAGATATAATAAAATAAATATTAGCTCCATAGCTGGATACTGGAAAGAATCTAAAGTTTTAACACATGTTAAAAGGAATGTAGGAAAAATTACAGAGTGGTTAGCTTAATATTTGTTCTGGGAAGCTTAGCATACAGCATGATTAAAGATAACATTATTGTAGAAGAATATAGAATAAATATAGAACAAATCTTATAAAGAGATAGATATGGCAAAGGTAATTTCCCCCATCCCAATATTCTTTTCAAATTCTTTGAAAACTATCCAGTATATGGATTGTAATAATACAATCTCAGTAAAATCTCCTGAGCAAGTTTATCAGTCATGTGTAAGAGTATAGACCCTTTTCTCCAATTAAGCAAACACAAGCTATATAATATCTTTTTTTAACAGATTAACAGAGTTGGAAGGAACTTTATAGGTCATCTAGTCCAACACCCCCCTCCCCCGTTCAAGCAGGAGACCCTACACCATTTCTGCCAAATGAAAGTCCAATCTCTTCTTGAAAGTCTCAAGTGATGA
>JANHFM010005986.1:11756-23567 GCA_032468115.1 Grayia smithii | reverse complement strand
GGAAGGAAGGAAGGAAGGAAGGAAGGAAGGAAGGAAGGAAGGAAGGAAGGAAGGAAGGAAGGAAGGAAGGAATTTTGTGATATCTCATATTGCCTATCTTGTGAAGAGTCATCTTAATCCTGAGAGCATCACTGCAGGAAGGTTTGCAGAATGGATGACCCAAACAATATCCATCCTTGGCTGCAATTGATCTATGATCTCATTGAGAATTGATAGATCTGATGAAACTTTTATTCCACAAAGGATAAGTGACTAAGATAAAAATCAGCAAGCAGGGAAGGAGTAAAGTAGAATTCTACTACCGGGAGCTCTTGGACATCTGGATGATGGCCAGAACCAACTTTTCTTTCCTTTCAGTGATGAAGAAAAAAAATGTAAGGCATTAGTAGATACTGTTCCAATAGTAGAGATTAATGTTTCAAGAAAATTTTAAAATAACAAAACACTTCTTCAGTATTTTTATTTCTATTGCTATGCTTTAAATCTAGTCCCATTATGCATCCCGATCTTTGGAGTAAATAAAACTCTAACAAAAAGTCTTAATATTTTCCATTTGGAAATATATATTTAATTTAAAAAAAAGAAACTAAAAACTTTGAAACTGCATTTTTAGGATATCCTTTATAGAAATTCAGTCAGACTTAACAAAAATATTTCAGCCTATTTTTAAAAACTACTGATTACAATCTTAATTAAATTGTAAAGACTTTCTTAAGTTTACCTTGCTTACTTTAATTTATGTAGCAACTCTTTAAATTATATTTTATTTAATATAATTTGCTTAAAGTTCAGTACAAAGGAAATATCAGGGAAAAATAATCCTTAAATTTAATATATGGCATTTAATTATCAAGAAGATAATAGCTATAGCAGTGCAGAAAAACATTAAAATATTACTCCATCAATCATGTAACATTGGTCCAGCCGGTATCAAATACCGCATAGATAGGAGCATTTGTTAAAAATAAAAACAGTTATAACCCTCTCATCCAGTTGAGGCTTCCTTATGGAGTGAAGTTAGATGCCTTTTGTGCTATATAGGGCTATATGTTAAGCTATATGTTATTGCTTAAATATGATTAACTACATCTCTAGTTTGGCCCCATCATATTTTGGGGGATTTTTCTATAATTCTAAGGAGAATTATACGATATCATGGGGGGGGATGTACTTTTCCATCCTAGATACTTACAGAGTTGGGTTGTACATTTCTCAGTTATTCACAACTGGAGCAGCCTATAAACTAATGAAATAAATAAAATACAGTACATGTAAGCATTTCCTTCCCATCTCCTTTATGAGTATTAAAAGGTTAAAAAAAAAATCTGCTAGTGCCTCAGGATTATTTTTTTCTCATTTAAATTCCATGTTTGGTGGGGAAAGGAACATTCCTGAGCCTAAGTGAGAAGCAAAGGTTTAATCTCAAAGAACCAGATAGAGGAAAGCAGGGAGCAGATTCTGTTAGAGTTGCAAACATCTGGAGGACCATGGTATGACCTCCTTGCTGCCTTCTAGGTCTGGATTTTTGCAGCCCAAAATAGCAATCCTAAAATCAATATCCTATTCTGTGTATAGGATATCTACATAGAATCAGAAGACCATGAATTCTAGCACCCCTTTAGAGACAAAAAGCCAACTGGGTGACTCGGGGCAGGGCAACGTTGGCTCCCTTGGCCAAGAAACAAAGATGAGCACCATGCCCTAGAGTCGGACCTAACTGGACAGGGAAGCCTTTATCCCACACACACACATAGATATAGAGTTGATGTTCATCAAAAACACATGGATTTGTGGTTCATTTAAGGAGGGAAAAAAGCAACACCATTTTGTGTGTTTGATGTGGGACTAAATATGTTTCTTTTGTTGGAATGAATAGCAATGCTTATCCTTACAAAAGTTCCATATGCAGCTGAGAATACTGTTGGCACTCTCAAGTGGGAGCTATTATGTAAATTGCAGCTATTTGCATTCATTTTCAAGCGTTAGAGGAAAGTATAATTTTGAAACGATATTTCTGACTGCAGTGCATTTATTTCTTGTAAAAGCAAACTCTAAAACTTTGAAGGAGACATTGTGGAGTTGTAGGAAACTACTCAGAAATGCCAGTTCTTTAAATTATTGCATATTTAGTCAATATCATTACACTGTTTCATATATATTATAACGTATTTATGTCTTGAAGAACTAGATCAGCTAGCTGGACCTTTTAGGAAATGTAGTTCAAACACATCTTGGAGGATGTAAGGTTGGAGAAAGATAATCTAGACTCTATATGTGTATGTATATTTCATTTTGTTAGGACATAACAGAGTAGGAAATATAATCTTTATCTCTAAAAATAATCAAGCATTGTGAAAAATCTATGTATGTCTAACACCATGTCGCATTATTATTTGTCTAATATTTCTTTCTACAGATTATTTACTGCAAACACATTTGAGACCATTAGTAGTGATGCTTTCATGGGCCTTCCTCATCTAGAATATTTGTGAGTTGAAATATTTATGGTCCAAGATTTATTTATTTTTTGAATGAGTTGAATGCCTGAGATGAAGACAGCTTTGTCCAGTTGTGTTTGTAACCCCATTACAGGTTTATAGAAAACAACAACATCAAATCACTTTCCAACACCTCTTTTCGCGGGCTGAAGTCCTTAATTCACTTGTAAGTATGTTTGTTTAAATTTATTGGCCATCCAACTGCAATTTACAAAACTAGGGAAAACATAAAAGTATCTAAAAGCACTAAATTACACAGGCCCCCAAACTAAATAGCAACAAAAGCAACAAAACAAAACAGGTACTTTTGAACAAGTAATAAACTTCAACCCCAGACTTGGGACCGATCCAGTTTTTCAAACCTTTCCAGAAGTGAGGATATTGTCCTTATTTCTGGGGGAAATTTCTGCCACAGAGAGGGTGCACTTCCTAGGTTGCACAAGGTGGCAGTGTTTACTGGAGAAGACCTGGAGAGCACCTTCTCTGCTGGAACATACTGGGTGGGCAGAAATAGTTGGAGATAAGCAGGCTGTCAGATATCTGGGCCCTATTCCATAGAGGACTTCATAGGTAATAACCAGCAAGTTGAATTGCACCTGGAAGCCAACTGGCAGTCAATGAATCTTGCGTAGCAATGGTGACACATAGGCACACTAAGAGGCATCTGTTATTGCTTGCACTGCTGCATTCTGAACTAGCTGGGGCTTCCAGCTGGTCTCCATGTAGAGCGCTTTGTAATAATCCAATTGTGAGATAACCAGGGCATGAATGACTGGCTGAAGGACCTTCTGATTGAGGAAGGGATGAAGTGGTGCACAAGAGGAACCTGTGCAAAGCCTCCCCTGGCACAGCTGACACCTGCCCTTTGAGCAGTAGCTGTGAGTCCAGAAGGACCCCAAAGTTACATAACCAATCTTGACTGGGGAAGTGCAGCCTCATCCAAAACCAAAGATGCTGACATCATCAATAGCCACAGCCAGTCAGTCATGGGATTGAGCTGAAGTCTGTTCTGTCCCATCTAGACCTTAACAGCCTCCAGACACTGAGTCAATATATTGATAGCCCCTTGGGTTGAGATGTAAAGTAGGGTATTGCCACCATACTGGTGTTACATAACACCCTACTGAATTGGTGGATGTCCTTGCTTAGTGGTTTCATGTAGATATTGGACAGGGATGGAGACAGTTAGTTGTGAGGTACTCTAGTCAAGAGAGGCCATGGAGTTGATCTTCTCCAATCCCATCAAGACCGAGTGAAACTGGCCTCTGAGGAAGGAGATGAACCACTGGAGCATAGTGCTTCCTGCTCCTAACCTGTGCAGCAGAAGGATACTGTGGAATTGATGGTATTGAAAGTGCTAAGGGATCTTGGAGCTCTAGAATGGATACACTAATCCAGTTCCATCAAGTGCAACCAATGCTGCCTCTGTACTGTACTCTGCCCGAAATAGGTCCAGATAATGTGTTTCTTCTAAGATCCTCTGTAGCTGTCATCCAACCCACCTTTTCCACAACCTTTGCCAGAAAGGGAAAATTGAAAATTGGCTGATAATTCTCCAGCAGGTATGGATCCAGCCATGACTTCTTGAAGAGTGGTGTAGCACTTCCTCCTTCAAGGCTGGTGGGACCACCCCCTCTCTCCAAGAGGTCATAACCACCATATGAACCCATCCTGTGTTCATCTCCCAGGCTGCTTTAATAACCCAAGATCTAACAAAGATTTACTCTTTGTCCTCTGTGCAATAATAGCTCACAATCAATGCCATCCTACTTGCCTTTGTTTAGAAGTAGACCCCCACTGCATCCAATGGGAGTTGTGTTCTCTGTGTGTATAGGAGCATTGGGGGCCTCCTGAAGTTACGATTGTTGCTGACCTGGAGGCTATACATGTGTGTGTGTTGTATGTAATGTGTGTGTTTTAATACACACAAAGGCACAGTAAGGAGAGAAACTTCATCACTGTCATTCTCCTCCCAGCTGACCTGCAGCTTGCTATGGTCCTCTCTCCACCATTAGCAGTGGGAAGCTCTTAAGTTCTGATCAGTGACACAGAGACAGAAGTGACTCCCTGCGACTTCTTTCTTTGCTCTAGTGCAGTGTTTCTCAGCTCTGCTGGCTGGGGAATTCTGGGAGTTGAAGTCCACACATCTTCCAGTGGCCAAGGTTGAAAAACACTGCTCTAGTGACTCTGCTCCTAAGTGCTGCTTAATATTGCTCAGCAGATTCCTTTGATCAGATAATTGACAGGAGAAGAGGAGGGCCTTTTTACAGTTATATAGAGCACAGAAAGGGTGACCAAAAGCACCCTTGGGCCTCTTAATATGTAGACTCCAAGGTGAAGGGGATAGAATTGACATTTTTAGTTTGAATGTTAATCAAAGTACAGTAAATCTTCTCAGTTTATTAGATGTCTGGTTATTCATCAATGGATCAAATAACTCTGTGGAGCTAAAAAACATTTTGTAGCCAGGCCCTGCACATTTTTTTTAACTCAAGCTTTTTTGTGGGGGTGGAGGGACACAGTCCTCAAAAGGGAGCCAGATTGGAATGTTCATCCCTTTTAAAATTAACATTATTTTGAGAAGTAGCCAAATTATGCTCCAACAGTGGAGACCTCTATTACCAGTTTGTTTCTTAACTAATGACAAAAAAAACCCCACAAATGTAGGCACCTTGTAAGAATAAGGAAGCAACTATTGTTGCATGCATCACCACTTCATCAAAATGATGTGACTTATATCCCTAATGTGATGAATGTAATAGCATCATTTGCACAGGTGAGTTATGCAGATAACTTGTTCTGGATAACTGCAATCCTGATATTATTATTCGGCATTTTCCATTGTTCAGATTTCAAGAATATGATGGGCTTGAAGGCCAAAGTGGTCCATAGTCCACAGAATGCTCAGGAATTAGTTGTAAATATATTAGCCACCAATCCAAGGAACCCTAAACCTAGTTTGGCAAGTGGCCAGGTGGGGATGGGGTTATTGAAACATCCAGCTATTCACCAGCGGTTGAGATCTTTTACCATTATTTTCCTGGTTCAAAAAAGTCAAGATGAGGCTACAAACTCTTAAATAGTGGAACTGTTTCTAGTATTATGATATTTTGCTAATAAAGGGGTAAAAAAAATCAAATCCTTGGAATTGGCCTGTGGACAGACCTTCAGTAATATGTTGGAACTGAGTCAATGTTATACAGGCATATATTTTTTTTTTGCATAATATATAGTTTAGTCATCTTTTCTTCCCATTTAAGACTATGAATAATAAACAGCATGATGACAGCAAATGTATTACTGTTATTGTTTTCTCGGACTATCCTGGAAGGTTATGATGGGATGGAAATCTACAATGCCAGTGGAAAGGCATCCATGGGTGGGGAAAAAAATTGAGGGTGATCATAGATGTCTATGAGACAAGCCACAGTATTTCTCAGCATGCCAGCTGAGGAATTCTGGGAGTTGTTCTGGAGGTAGAACTGCTATTAAGGTAGAATTTGAGGACAGAGAATGCTTAAAATACCCTGAAATCTTTTTTCATGGTTAACAATAACAACAAAAACACAGGAGATCCTTGATGCTCTCTGAGCTTGCTTGTTCTCCTGCAGACATTTCATTACCCAAACTAGGTAACATCATCAGAGCACTGATAATGTTACCTAGTTTGGGTAATGAAACGTCTGCAAGAAAACAAGCAAGCTCAGAGAGCACCAAGGACCCCACAGTTGTCGTCCTTCTCCTCCTCCTCCTTCTCTTCCTCCTCCTCTCTGTAACTCCCTCTCCCTTCTAGCACTGATGATGTTACCTAGTTTGGATAATGAAATGTCTGCAAGAAAACAAGCAAGCTCAGAGAGCACCAAGGACCTCTAATGTCAACCCTGAGCTACAGATATTCTCCTTTATTGGTAAAAATGCAAGGACTGTGGTTAAGAGTTTGGCAAGACAGCAGAGTGTGTGGATGTAATATATAGACAGGATTTTTGGAGGTATAATAAGTAAATTTATTTCATATTACAATAATATTAGCATTACTAGTATTGCTATTACAACTAATTACAATAGTGAATCACATCAAAGCAATGCATGTGCTATTATTTGCCATTCTAGTGATTCATCAAACGGGAAAGAAAGAATGCAAGATTAACCCTAATTATATTTTTTTACAGGAGTCTTGCAAACAATAACCTCCAAACGCTCCCTAAAGACATATTCAAAGGATTGGATTCACTAACAAATGTGTAAGAAAACCTTTTTGATATTCCCATTATGAATGGAAAGAAGAAAAAAAAAGGCTGACAGATACTTATTATGGAACAACTGCTCATACAATGAGCCTGAAGTTATCCATTTTATATCCACTTATCATCAATTATCTCATTCATCTAATAGGGTTTCTTTCCATTTAGGAGCATTCCTCAAGGCAGTTTTCTGCAAGCTGGCAGCTTCCAAATATGCTGGAGTGGCCGCAGAAAGGTGCCGCAGAACATCTAAAACAATATTGTCCCCTACAATAATGTGTTTTTGTGGCAACCTGATCTCACAGGTGGATTTTCTTAAAATTATATCTCGGTGCATTTTTAAATAGTTTATCAAATTGCCCTGCAAAAGAGAGAGGGAGGAAAGGAGAGAGAGAAAGAGGGGGAAAAAAAACTACTTCGTATACTTGGAAATCACAATCTGCGTCAGCTTTCCTAGAAGTGGGAATGGAATGAATTTCTCAGCCATCTCTACTGAAAATATTGGCTGTTCTCTATGAGCTCATTTAGCCACAGCCATTCCCAGCTGCTTTAAACAGTTTGCTCTGCACCGATAAAAGCTGCGGCAGTGAAATCAGGAAGCCAGGTTTCCCACCCCCACCCGTTTGCTTCCTGGACATTGAGAGGCATGGAACATATGGCAAACTGTTGGAAGAACTTGCATTTGAAAATTCTTAACCGGAAGTCGCGTATCATTTTCTTGCAACTTTTCATGGCATAAGTGTGTCTTCATCTCACATCTTGCCTACCTGTGAATGAAGCAGACTTAACTGACTCTGGACTATTAATGAATATTAAGTATATTTCCCCTCTTAGAATAAGGCCAAGGCCAAGGAACCATTTATTTGAGTTGTAATCCCACCTGAGACATGAAGCCAGCTAGGTTACCTTGGGCCAGTCGTTCTCTCCCAACCCTAGGAAGGAGGCAAGGGTGAATCACTTCCTACTGAGAAAACTGCAACGATTAATCCAGGCAGTCACTATTATACCAAACTGGTTCTGTTTTCCCTTGGATACTGTTCGAATTAGAGGGAAAATATTCTAAATATACTGAACAGCCAAGGGCCAATTAAATGTGCTTCGTTCACAGGTAGGCAAGACATGGAGTGAACGGCTATTTGTGCGGTGAAAGGCCCCCTGATACCTCATTTTCTCTTTCTGGCACCTGCTTCTCTCTTTCCCAAGGAACGTAGGCCAAGAGCTGCATCTGGCAGCAATTTGTCCATCTAACCTTTATGCATAGCTTTATGATTGTGTATTGGGGGCCCTTGAGTTAGTATTGACTCCTGGTAACTCCCTGGACTAATCCCTGCAGTTTTCGTGGCAAGGTTTTTTTGGAAGTGGTTTGTCGTTTCCTTCTTCTTAGGGCTGGGAGAGAGTAACTGGCCCAAAGTTACCAAGCTGGCTTCGTGGCTAAAGCAGGACTAGAACTTGCGGTCTCCTGGATTCTAGCCTGGTGCCTTAACCGCTAGACCAGTGTTTCTCAACCTTGGCCACTGGAAGATGTGTGGATGTGTGCAGAGCTGGCTGGGGAATTCTGGGAGTTGAAGTCCACACATCTTCCAGTGGCCAAGGATGAGAAACACTGCACTAGACCAAACTGGCTCTCCTTATGCATAACAATACTTCCCTTTTATGTATATATTTTCCAAGAGATGCAATTGCTAGTCTTATACTTCCGTTTCATGCAACTACATGAGAAGAACATCAAAGGATAAAGTTACGTCCATCCACCCCAAATAACTTAATGATTACAAGAAATGTTCAAAATGAGACAGACACCCCCTCACAATAAAGTGACCCAGTGTTCCAGCAGAAAATGGGCTGAAATGCGTGTAATAAAATAAAACTACATGGAGAACAGGCATTTTCTGTAGCATCTGGAAACATATTTATGGTTGCACAAAGCAAAATATGTCTATCAAGATCCAGATAATAACTTAGAAGAATAAAATGAGCTAGGTTTATTAATGAGAAAGACATGTACCCAAATATCATCCATCTAAATCAGTTGGATTTAATTTCCTGAACTTGGCTCTTATTTTAGCATGAAAGAGAAACCACAATATTTGAAGGTATTTTTGCTTTTAAAAAGGACATTAGTAAAATTGATATTATTTACATGACATCTAGAATAATGATCTGGAACATCATATAGAAAGTTGTTTTAAATTTGTTTCCTGTGAACTTCAAATGAGTTTTGTAACAGAAAAGAAAGTTTTGCTGATTGGACACTACAGCAATTATTTAATAAAAAATTAGTTGCAAGTCCCTTTCTGTTGGAGATATATTTTGGACTTGGAATATTAATTCATATGATTTGAATTATGAATGATTTGAGCCCTGTTATTGTCACATTTGAATTGAAATATACAGAACTGCTCCTATGACTCTGGAACAATTATGCATTAAAAAAATGCATTATCCTTGGCGATAATTCTGGTCTTTGGAATTTAGCAAAAATTGTGGACCTTATGGTATGGGTACTGGCTAAAGAATACTAAGACGAGATGGAAAAGAGATATTTATTGATCAGCATTGTTGGTCAAATTATGAATTATTGTAGTTGCTGTTGGTTGGTTGGTCAGTTTGAGAAAGAGGCAAGGAAAAGATTTTTTGACACTGGTGTTCAAAGTTTTTAAGAGTTGTTCTGTTGGAATATTATTTTCCAGACCTTTTTCTTTTCTATTTTTAATCTGAATATGTTTTAAGGGAACATTATATTGTTAATATTACCGTATATTCCAGCGTATAAGAGGACTGGGCATATAAGACGACCCCCAACTTTTCCAGTTAAAATAAAGAGTTTGCCAGCCATGCACCTTGCAAGGTCAGTACCCAGCGTATAAGACGACCCCCAATTTATCTGAAGATTTTAATGGGTTAAAAAAGTCATCTTATACACCGGAATTTACGGTAGTGGTCCCATTTGGATAACAGAAGTTGTTTCAGCTTCTTTTATAATCTTACTAACTTTAATATTTATTTAACTGCTTAAATTTTACCCCTGGGAAATATTTATGATTTGATAACCTGAAATAATACAATAAGAGCCATGGTGGCACAGTGGTTAGACTGCACTAATTGCAGGCTAATTCTGCTGACTATCGACTGCCAGCAATTCGGCAGTTCATGTCTCACCTGCTCAAGGTTGACTTAGCCTTCCATCCTTCCAAGGTTAATAAAATGATTGTTGGAGGCAATATGCTGACCAGGGGTGGGTTCTACCTACCTTTACTACCGGTTCTTTTTATGCACGGGCGCGCGCATGATTTGCGTGTGCGCGCTGGCTTTGCTCTCACGTGTGCCTAAAGCACACTACTGCACATGTGCAGTAACTCTTTTTCAGAAAAAAATCTCAAAAAAAGCACTCTGCGCATGCGCAGAACACTATTTTGCGATTTTTACAAAAAAAATGTAAGTTTGGGCGTGCGGGTGGGCCCGGGTCCGGGACGCGGAGAACCGGTTCAGTGACATCACAATGTCACTGCTACCGTATCGCGCAAACCGGACCGAACCGGGAGCAACCCACCACTGATGCTGACTCTGTAAACCATTTAGAAAGGACTGTAAAGCATTGTGAAATATAAGATTAAGTGCTATTGCTATTACCAATTCTGGGTTTTTGCAAGACTAATTTTCATGATGAAGTTACATTCCCAGTAGCTGGAATATTCTATTTAAGGGTCTTTTTCAACAACATTATTGTCTCTTGCCTACCTGGAGCACTGGTTTTGGGAGACTTGTTGTGTGCTTCCATTGAACAACCTGCTGCCTTTACTTTGTTGACAAGGAAAAAAAATGTGAAGGACAATTGTTCCCCCATCTCTGCTCCAGAGGTGTGTTTCAGCAGGTTCTGACCAGTTCTGGAGAATTGGTATTGGAAATTTTGAGTAGTTTGGAGAACTGGTAGTAAAAATTCTGACTGGCCCCACCCCCATCTATTCTCTGCCTCCCAAATCCCAACTGATAGGGAGGAAATGGAGATTTTGCAGTAAACTTCCCCTGGATTGGGGGGGGGGGGAATGGAGATTTTACAGTATCCTTCCCCTACCACGCCCATCAAGCCATGCCCACCAAGCCACAAAACTAGTAGTAAAAACTTTTGAAACCCACCACTGTTCTGCTCCATTCAGAAGCACACTGTAGGTTTTAAGGTTACTGGGTTTATGCAGGCACATTGTCCAAATGTATCTAACGTTTTAAGTTATTTCTTAATTTCATACTTGGCAGTTTCTTCTTTCTACTCCCTGATGAATTCCTGGGAAGGGTTTAATTGGCGATACAAATTTTAATCAGGACCGATGTTTGAAGGGGGGCTGGAAGAGGAAAATTCTCCTGCCTTCTAATATTTAGATCAAAATATTTTCTCAGCTAAGATGGATGATCTCGCAGCACTAGAAATCAAACATAATGGCACAACATAGTGGATATGTTTTAGTTATTTTTGGAGATGAAAACAAAACCAAACTGCTCGTTGTGTGTGCTTCCTGGTAGAATGAATTTCAGAAAATGTTTATTTTGTAACAGACGAGTAGTTGCCATTAATCAAGATGAAACTACCGTATGATCTTAGGCAGACTCAGCCTTCTGGGGGAAAAAAATCAGCAGAAATGGCTTTCCTGAGCAAGTTCTCTGAAATAAGTTTCTAATAATTTATTCTAACCAAACAAATAATGGTTTGTTTGGTTAGAACCCAACAAGACAGACACAGACTTCAGAGCATAATTACAACTACAGAAAAAAACTATTGCTACCAACCTGCCTTCCATTGAGGACCTGTATACTGCACACGAGTCAACAAGAGGGCTGTAAAAATATTTACAGACCCCTCACATCCTGGACATGAACTGTTTCAACTCTTACCCTCAAAACAAGGCTATAGAGCACTACACACCAAGACAACTAGACACAAGAATAGTTTTTTCCGGAACGCCATCACTCTGCTAAACAAATAATTCCCTCAACACTGTCAAACTAGTACCGTATATTCCGGCGTATAAGACGACTGGGCATATAAGACGACCCCCAACTTTTCCAGTTAAAATAAAGAG
>JANHFM010005985.1:13251-24399 GCA_032468115.1 Grayia smithii | reverse complement strand
GAGGCTGTCACAGCCAAAAATGGAGCCATGAGGAGTGACATCAAGTTCTCCACGCCCACCTAGCCATACCCCCGGCCATACCCTCTTGGCCCCCTGAGGTCAAACACAACCCTGATGCAGCCCTCAGTGAGTTTGACACTCCTAGTCTATCTGAAATCTATCTCTCTAATCCAGCCACAACTCTACCCAGAACAATATTAGGTGCTGGCAAGGAAATGCCAAATCATTGTTAATATGTCTCCTTAGGGCAAAGCCAAAGGTTTGTTGAACCTGACAACACAATACTTGTTTTAGCTTGAATTTAAATCAGTAGAGTTTTCATTAAGCTCTAGAACAGATGCAGCCTAATTTTAACTATTAAAATTAACACTATTTAACACTATTAAAACATTAGAATCTGGGAAAGGGATCGTGTTTATGATTTTAAAAAATATAGATTCAGTAAATTCTAAGCTTGGAGTTTTCTTACATGTACACAGCTGAGTGCCTTAAAGCATCATATGCAAAATTTTAGCTTTAAATGATTTAATAGCTGCTGGGGGAAATTATTTCCAAATTGACTTGTGAATTTAACAATTATAAGGGGTGCTTTGGGGGTTCTTCTAAGAAGCTCTCTCACCTGAATATATCAACTGGTAGAATATTGAACCAAAAGTGCAATCCCCCAGCTTCTATTCAAGTTTGGATTTGTTTGTTTGTTTGTTTGTTTATTTGTTTGTTTGTTTGAATGTAGGGTAAATGCTCCCCATATTTTCTTTATGATTTTGCCTATTTTAACTGAAGGAGCAGATAATATCTCAACACTTCCAGTAAGATGAATATCAACGAATAAATTTTTAAAATGTGCCTATTTATATTGAAATGAATACTAAAAATAATTAAATAATTTCAAAGCAGCAATCTCGGTATCTATTTCTGAATTCTTAGAACATTTGCAGGAGAAATTGGTTTTTTTTACTGAATTGGATCTCAGGGGCTTATAATTAAGTTTTTATATAAGAGAGGCATAGATATTTAACAGCTTTCGAAAGTCTCTGTGGGAATTCTAAATACAGTATACAGTAATATGCTTTGAACTGATAAGTACAGACTCAATCTTTCAAAGATTTATGAATCATATTTTTGATGGTTTTTCTGAACCACTTCTTGATAATTTGTTTAGACTTTGTCCTGATTTACTCAGGGGATACTGGCTTCCATTATAATTAACCTTGAATGGTTCTTTAACACTGTCATGACAACAGTTCTTAAGTTAATTTAGAGAAACACACATTTGATATGCTTGTTATAATTATATAGGTTACCATATTTCATCTGAAGGTAGATCTCATTAAGGTACTGTCAATTTTGTCCTTGGGAATTCTTCCACACTGATAATACCAAAAGAAGAGCTTGAGATTTTTCATCACGAAAAATATTTTTCAAATATTTGGTAAACATATTTACCATGAATTTATTCCTAAATTTGCAATCCTGGACACCCTGGCGATTCAGTTTACCAACAATGTAAAAATTATTTTAATTGTGGTATTAAAACCCAAGAAGCCATTTCTCAATTCAAATAGCACTAACTTCTCAATTCATTGTCCATCATTCAGGTTCAACTGATCATTATGTTGGTGATATTTTGGTAGAATAGAAGAGTTGGAGATCTTCTAGTTCAACCCCCTGCTCAAGCAGGAGACCCTATATACCAATTCAAACAAATGGCTGTCCAATCTTGTTAAAAACCTCCAGAGTTGAAACACTCATAACTTCTGGAGTCAAGCTTTTCCTTTATTGAATTGTTCTCATTGTCAGGAAATTTCTCCTTTGTTCTAGACTGGTTCTCTTCTTGGTTAGTTTCCATCCATTGCCTCCTGTCCTTCCTTCAGGTGCTTTGGTTGACCTCATCTATGACATCTAAGATCTTTGATAAACTGAAACACAAAAAGGACTAGTACAAAAAATGGAAAGAGGGACACATAACTAAGGCAGAGTATCAACAGATAGCCTGAATCAAAGATGAAGTCAGGAAAGCATTGGCTCGGAATGAACAAAGACTTGCAACAAAAGTCAAAGATAATAAAAAAAGTTTCTTTCAACATATAAATAACAAGAAAAAAGTCAAGTTGGGGACTGTTTTTCCAAGTCCCATACCTCAACTTTAGCACAAAAACTAATGCTTGATTACACTCAAGCTCATACAAAGGTATCTAGATAAACTGTGGGTACAATGAAATTGATCCCTAATTTACATGCAGCTTTGACAGAGGAATGTGAGATATAAACATGGTACAAGGTTGTTTCTATTTATTCTGGCAAAGTATCGATGGTCTCCCATTAGTGATATATGCTGGATATCAAGCATTAATTGCAATTGTTACAAAATTATAATCAGTAACAATGGTTTTATATAAAAAGCGATATTTAAAAGCAGAGCATGATATGTCATAGTATCTTACAAAACAATTAAAGCTTCAGAGACAAGAAAGTATATGAAAGTATATGAATTCACATTTTCACTATATCAGATAAGAGAATTCTGTATATGTGAACAAACCTTTGTGCATGTAACCAATACTTATTTCATATTCTGAAGTATTTGACTTTTAAGTAATAGGTTGTGATAGCGTTCTAGAAAACCCTTCGCCGAAAAAAACCCCATCTGAAGCAACCATTTCTCAAAGTTTTCATTTATTTGGACAAGTAAACTGGCACATCTGGGAAAATCGAATCTGAGAGTTCCGGGTTTTCCCTCAGGATATCAAAAAACCCCAAACAATCTCCTCCCTCCTCAGACAGTCACATGGTCCAATCACTGTCTATGCCATCTTGACACCACTCCCCCAGATGCAGGACCACCCTGACCTTGACCATTGGGATGAATGCTATTATGGCTAATATCCCCTTCTACCAAATCCCCCCTTCTATTTTCCTACAGCGGAGAAGGTGGCAGTATGGAAGCCTCCTAATATGGCTTCCAAAGCCGGCAGGTTGTATTATATTCAATATTATATTTAATAAACAATATGAACAATATATATATGAACAAACTGTTTAATCAAATATTTAGAGAATGGAGCTGCATGGTTCATTCTTAATCAAGGAAGCCAGGATTGCATCTTCCTACAAAAAAACATATCTATACATTTGGTTTAAGTCTTCAAACTTACGTATGTGCTAGTTTCACCCAGGAGAATTATTATTGCAATAGCATGCTTTTTGTAGCATTGAAGTTGAGTGACTTCCAAATATTAGTCTTTGAGACTTTTTTAAAAAATTCTAGTCATTTTTTTTCTGAAAATATGATTATCCACAAGGAAATATCAAAACTAGACATTCAATTTGCAGCAAATAGTTCAGGGTCTTAGCTCCAAACAACACGACACCATCTACATACAACAAACAGATACACATTTATATTCTTGACCAACCCACCTGTGTTGTAACCAAAAGCTCATATATATGCATCCATAAATATATTCAGCACCCAAGGGGATATCGTATCTTTGTATCTTCCTGCTGTCTCAGTGTGGAATCATTTCCTAAGCATTCAATTTATTCTCCTGCAGGCTTTACTCTAATAATTTGTACATTTATCACACGGCAACTATCTTCACTCCATACTGAAGCAACAGATTTTGTAATTCAAGGTCATTTACATTATCACATTTATTATTAGGGTCAATCAAATTAATAGAAAATACATGCCAGTTTTATGCACTCTGGAACATCTATTATAGATGCTGAGTTTTTTTGAACTGCAATATCTTTTGTCTCTTGTGATTATTGGGGGCAATATGCTAACTCTGTAAACCGCTTAGAGCGGGCTGTAAAGCACTATGAAGCGGTATATAAGTCTAAGTGCTATTGCTATTTAGTGTAATGTGATATAAAACAAAATTAGATTATCTATATTTAGTCTATCTATTATACGAAAACTGACAAAAACTAAGTATCACTTTAAAGATATGTCTTTGTTACTCTTTGCTTGATGTTTGTGCTTTGCAGGAGAAGAAACCTTGATTGTTTTCATTTGATCAATCCTAATGAAGGTGTTATCCAGCTATTATTTTGTGTGGATTTTGAAGTAGGATTAAATGCAAAAAGGACTGCGCTTTCTATTGCCTGTGCAAATAGCACACTCTAGTGGAAACTAAGTATATTTTTAATATTGTCCTAACTGCCTATCAAATTTATTTGGAAACAACTCTTCAAGGAAATAAATTACAACTAATAGTGTTTTCCTATAATGATAGTGCAACACATCATAAGTATTAAGAATAGATGATATTATGGCAGCCCAGCCTATACATTGACTATAAAAAGAATCCATATAAATAGTACTTTACCTGGCTGTTGATAGACTGGAATTTTTCTTTAACTAAGCACAGAAAGATCATTTTCTTTGTCTAGAGACAAATAGGGAATCCTTTATGAATTTTATTGCCATGAAAAATGGAATAGTAGAATAAATGTAGATTTGCTTTTAGATGTCTAATAGAAACTATGTATTTTAGAATATAGAATCTATATATTTTTCAAAATTGTTCCCCTCCCATCATTAAGAACTAAATATTTCTTATTGGGTTAAAATAAGTTGTGAATGCCAATTTTATCTGGAAATAAGAAATTCAAATGGCTTGGCCTGAATTAACATATATATTTCTGGTTTTAACTCACTATCTTAATTCTATTAATGCAGATAAAAGTTTGGTACATCTTAGAAGATATCTGAATTTTGCCCAATATTTTTTTTTAAAAAATCCAAAAGAGTAAATTCATGGAAATGTTGTTTTAATGTAGTTCTTATTTAGAATACCATACTACAACAATATAAATGTGTACATAATAAAACTGACCCAAGGAAATTATCATCAAGTATCAAATATCAGAGATATTTAATCAATGACAGGTTTTTCGGGGGAGTTATGTTGAGAAATGTCATGAATATATCCAGTGGTGCGATTCAAATAATTTAACAACCGGTTCTCTGCCCTAATGATTTCTTCCAACAACCAGTTCATCAAACTGTTCAGAAAGTTAACAACTGGTTCTCCCAAAGTGGTGCGAACTGGCTGAATCCCACCACTGGATGTATCCCAACAATATGGTAAGGAAAACTTGACACAATATAAAATAAACAGATTCAACATGTCTTTTTTTTAATTGAAACCATCCCAGGATAATCAGGATAAACTGGTGTAAGGGGAAAAATACTGTAAATTGCCTTAAGATCCTTGAAGAAAAGGTGAAACACAATTAATTATTAAATCATTAAATTAGATGTTATGTTTGGGCATAACATCTTATCATATAAAATATGATCAGAATTGAAAAAAGAAAACACTTATGCTTTGTTGAATGATGATGTGCCATTTTTTGATGTTTAAAGGGTAATAGACTATATTGTGCTGCATTTTATATGGACTGCTTTTGAAGAGTATCCAAAAGTTCCAATCAATGCAAAGCTCAGCAGTGTGGAGCTTAGTGTTTGCCCCTAAGATGGCACATCTCTGCTCTGTAAGCTGCATTTGTTTTTAGTTTGATTCTTGGTTCAATTCAAACTACTGGTTTTGTAGACCTATCTGGAATGAGGCTGGTTTAATTGAGTCCACCTTTCATGAATATATTTATCTGTCCTATCCAGTACATGATGAGAGCTTTGTTATCTGCTAAGGCAGGGGTGTCAGAGTCAATTTCATTGAGGGCCACATCAGCATTATGGTTTCCCAGAAAGGGCCAGGTGGCATGGCCAGTTGACATTGCTCATGTTGAAGGTGCCTGTGAGGGGTCAGACAAGGCTGGGAGGGAAGATCCAGAGGTCTCCAGCAGAGGAAGCAAGACCAGGGTGAGTGCCAAAACCTCATCCACCAGAGGAGCCTCATCATCCCCTAGACATGAGGCTGAAAGGGAGGGTGGCAAGCTCACTGGGCAGGTGATGGACAGGACCTGGCCCATGGGATGCCACAAGCCAAGCATCAGTGGGGGCTGGCTCTGCGTCATCCTCTCCACTGCATGACAGAACCGAAGAGGGGAACATGACACTCATGCCGTATGCAGACCCATGGCTGGGTGCCTGACAATGCATGAGCCACACTGTAGAGAAGGATGGCTGCGCCCTGGGACACAGGTCCAAAGGAACACCATGGCCCGAGCAGAGAGGAGGATCCAGATGCCTGTTTAGTGTTGACAGTTGAGTGGGCAGGTGCCACAATATAGCAGCGACTATGACTGGCTAGGCTGCCCTCACCATGGTCCCACCATCTATCTTTACTTGCCTGCAGCCGCCACTGCTGCTGGGATGGGGTGGGCATCTGACAAGGTAGATCATGTGCCTCCCCCCATGCCTCTGCCTCACCTTAAAAGGTCAGCACAATGGCCACAGCGCTCAGACCCACATGCACTGCACAGGCTACAGGGCCCTGAAGTGCGCAAGTGCAGTGCATGTGGGATGGGGCTGAGTGCTTAATGGATGCCCTAACTCACATCCAGCTGGCCATGGCTGATGAGCGGCTGGGGGCCAACGAGCTACAGCTGCTGCCAGGCACTGACAGCCCCCATGCATGCCCAAGAGGGGTGACCGGCTATGCTATGGTGCAGCAGATATCTAGTCAACACCGCCTTGGTTGAGAAACTGAGTGTGAGACTTAGGTAGCTTAAAGTGCCCATGGCTTTTGCAAGCTGGACGGCTTAGTGGTGGTGGGGATCTCAGTGATGTTCATTACCGATTGCACACACAGAGACTTCCAGTTTTATTGTGGCCCCTGGCATTTAGCAACTGCTAATAGTACATCTGGCTTGGCTAAGTGGAACCTCTATGTGAAGTGGAGAAGGGAGCTGTTAAAGATCCAGTGGGTATACATTCTTCCCAGTTCTGGTGAGGTGTAGCCTATCCCCTGCCAGCAGCCCTTTAGATAGTTCTTGTAATCTATGACCTTAGAATCCATTTGGCAGCATCATCCCCTGTGCCAGTGCCTTATTTCAAAAGTCCTGCTCTCCCTCATTGGATGCCTAGCTTTTGTTGGGAATACAGAAGAGAATACCTCTTGGACACCCATTTTTTTTGGCTTTGATGGCTAGCTTTTTGTAGTCTTTTGATATTATTTTCAGTGTCTTTGTGGTGTCATTTGATCCAACATGGATGAGGAAAAAGGCATAATAATCTGTAGATTTAATTATTTTAGTAAGCCCCTCAGTCACATCTTTGATAGCTCCTGGGAGACAGCTAACCTCCCTAAATTGATTGTCCTATCTACAAATTGCTGGTTCAGTTTCCCTGAGTAGTAAATCTTCTATCACCAACACATGCTGTTTTTTTTCTTAGGAAAGTCTAGTCTAATTTTTTTCCTGTAATTGGTACACTTCATGATGTCTTTTCTCCAGTTATTTTCACATTTGGGTTTGATTTCATTTTCCTTCTATGGGTGACATGCCACCATCCGTTTATCTCTAAATATTCATTTTCTGTTTTAGTTAATAATTTCTTACTGTGTTCAGTTTGATTACAGTTTTCTTCCTTTAACTGGGGTATTGTGTTTCACTGTGAGTCTCAGGGACCCTTTGATTTTTCCTCTAGACTTTTAATTTTTTCTTCAAGTGTTTCAATTAATTTACATTTGGTACAGATAAAATTAGGGGCTTCTATTGATGTAAGTGCATACATGCATACACTTTACAAATCAAAACAGTGTTAGAATCCACCCCCACCACCCTCGTTTTTTGATGCATTCACCACAGTTCGTAATGTCATGTGCGTAGAGCTCCCATAGATATGACCCATTGCCAGCTAGCATTTGTTCAGGCCCTAATCTCCTGTTCCCCAAACAACAGAACATAATTCTTAGAATTATGCTGTTTCATCAGAAGGAATGAAACAGCTGCAATCAATTGAAGGGGTGGGATATGCAGGGATGTTCTCAAACAATATTCAGTTTTTAAATAGGCTTATTTGGCAGGTGCCAGGGTGAAGGTGAGCCCTGCTCAGTGCAGCTGCCATCATTATCCCTGATGATCTTTTATCTTCTGCTCATGTTGTTTAAAAAGATAGAAACATTTCGATACCATGGTAATTACATGATGTTATTAACTTAGAGTAAAGACAATAATAAGCCAACCTGCACCATGAAAGACTTCATTATGACATTAATTACTCAGATTGGGGTCAACATGTGAGGTGAGGTTTGCACACCATTTAAGGGAGAATTGATTTTTACGGTTATTCTGCCACCGAAGTTATGAAAGTTGAAGTATATATTTTGCATTTATCAAGCCTTGTCTTTGCATTCATATGCTAAGTTCTTTGATAAATACCACTTGTCTAAAAGAAAATTGAAATCACTGAATTGAAGCAGATCTGGGTAATGAGGTATTATAAATATATTCTGTAAATGCTCCAATTATGCTTTAGAAATTTCACCAAAGTAAACAGCAGGGGAAACAGGGAATTTACAAAGTCAGTATTAGGCTTTCAATAGCTATTGTTTTTGTCTTTTTTCCTCGTAATGGACATGGATAAGGTTTGATAATAGTTCTCTTTATGAATCTAAATCAGTTCTTTTTGTTTTCTTTCTATTCAGCATTCATCTCACTTTCTAAGGTTGTTGTCCCGTATGTAGCAAACACCTGCTTCCAATTCATTGCCTCTAAATAGAACTTAATGGGTTTTTGTTTCACTGTGCCTTCAATGTTTATATATCCTTTCCCAACAATTGCTTAATATGTAAAATGGAATGTCAACATCAGGAAAGAAAAGCCTAGAGTGAGAAATGCTGTTGGTGCACAAAATGATGGTACTGTAGATATGCAAGAAGGCAAAATGCCCCTGCTTTGAATTTGATACCAGCTGCACAGGTGTCAGACACACAAGATCCTTTGAATCAGTGGTGGGTTGCTCCCGGTTCTGTCCAGTTCTATAGAACCAATAGTAAAACAGATGGGAGGCTCCACCCACTAACCCAGACATCATCACAGCTAATCTGTGCATATGCAGAAGAGCGTGCACGCCTGCCCTCCCATTGAGAACTGGCAGTAAAGTAAGTGGAACCCACCCCTGCTTTGAATGTCAGGCAGACCTGTAGCTCAGAACAGACAAAAAAGCCTGCCATACGTAAAGTGGACCTGGTCTGAACTGGGACTAACTTGGCCTTCCTACTTGCAGGACCCAGTTTAGTAAAAACAGCAGCTCCCAAGTAGGTAGAGACTGATATTATATGACTTCATATATAAGAATAGCCTGTTTTAAAGAAGATGGAAGAAGATTAAATGGGTTTAGAGTTGGAATTAGATGTGTTATTGCTGATTTTTATTGAAAAATGACATGGGTAAGTCATGCCTATTTAGGAAAGATTTCACAAGCAAAAATTCCTTTGTGGATCCAGGATCACATGACTGTTTAAAAAATTAGCAAATATCCTGTCCCCAAGCCTAAGGGAATAATCAGATCCTTGAAGTTTTTTTGAATGCTAATAAGTTATAACCAGTTAAATCTCATGAAAAAAGATTAATCACATCTGAAATTGAACCCCAGGATTTTTTAAAAGAAAAATATTTTAGTCTTATATTTTTAAACATCTTATAGTAACACATGTTACATTGGGCATAGTTCGGCCCAATGGCATCTATTGGAGTGAGACATATGTAAAGATGCTGGCCCCATCTTGTAGAATTAGAAACATTTTAATTTCTAAGGATTCCCAGGAAATTTTAAAAGCTTTATCTTAGTAATAAAACAGTGGTCACTGACTCTCAAATCATACATTCTGAAAGCCTCTTTTTATCACTGACAAAGTAACAAAAGGGAATAGAAGTCCTCAGAAAGTGATATCTGAGAGGAATATTGATGGAATGCAGATGAAATGTAAAACTTTTCTTCCCTTCAATTCAGTGGTGGGTTTCAAAATTTTTTACTACCGGTTCTGTGGGTGTGGCTTGGTGGGCATGGCTTGGTGGGTGTGGCAGGGGAAGGTTACTGCAAAATCCCCATTTCCTCCTGATCAGCTGGGACTCAGGAGGCAGAGAATAGATGGGAACAGGGCCTGTTCCTGAGAGGTGGTATTTACCGGTTCTCCAAACTACTCAAAATTTCTATTACCGGTTCTCCAGAGCTGGTCAGAACCTGTTGAAACCCAACTCTGCTTCAGTTATTGTTTATAAGCAATGCTAGATTGCCTCAGATGGATGGATGGATTATCGCAGCGTCACAGATCATGTAACCAAATGTCATATCCATTTGTTAAAAATTCTTTTCCATGAGTGTAGAGATTACAAGGAATTTATCACATAAATATTTTTTATCCCCTTATATTCAACTTTGACTCATCTTGAAACTTTATGTAGCCTTATACATGCATTCCTTATACCTACACTCCAGCACATCCTATTAATTTTCCATTGTCTATTTATTAAATCATTCAACACATATTTCTTCTATTCCCACCAGCACTTTAATAAAAAAATATTGTGGCCAAGACTATAACTCCAAACTTTACTACTTTATTAAGAACATAGACATATTAAAGATTTGGGTTTTGCTTCTCCAACTATCCAGGGATGATCACAAAGTTTAGAGCTTTCTTTTGCTTTAATTTTCACAGAAATGTTGGACAATGATTGGGATGAAATAATGATTTCTCTGCCTTTCAATACCAAGTGAATTAAATTCTTCTCAATTGTTGATACAATATTCAAAGAGCCAGGTAAAATATAAGTACATTGCAACACATTTCCTGCTGGAACATTATAATGTATTTTAGTTATATCTTTAATTAAATTAATGTTTTCTTTAAGGTTAATCATCAGATCAATCTATGCAATTATGAGTAATGCTGAGTATTGTAGATTAGATATGGTGTAGCAATGAGTGTTATTTGTATATATGTAGAATGAAAGAAACAAATTATATAGAAAGCAGTGGGGAAACAGATAGATGTATTATTATGGGTTAGTGGCATGAAAAATTCAGCTAGATCACATAACCACAGGAAGCAAGACTGTTTAAATATCTATGTAATTCAGATCAATTGATCGGTCAATATGGGTTTTAAAGGCAGGGCTACGTTGCTATCTGCCACAATTAATACACAGTGAACAGGGGTGGGTTCTAAATTTTTTTACTACCGGTTCTGTGGGCGTGGCTTATTTTGTGGGTGTGGCTTGATGGTTATG
>JANHFM010005985.1:0-13151 GCA_032468115.1 Grayia smithii | reverse complement strand
ACAACCTTCCCAAGGCAGCCACATCCCTGCAAACTCCTGCGCCCACCCTTTCCTTTCTGCCATCTGCAGCTCCTGCTCCTGCGCCATGGTGGTGGCCCGCCCGTTCTCGCCCCCCTGCCCAGGCACCACGTCTGCATAGCCCATGCTACCAAGCGTCCACCACAGCAGCCCAGCACAAGCATCACTGACCTGGGGCTTCCTTGGCAGGGCAGTCACTGGTAGGCAGAGAGGCCTCCATGCATGGTGGGCAGTTGTGGAGGACTACAATAGCAGGCCTAGTGTGTCCTGCAGCTGGGTGCGGGTCTCATGGTGTGGATGGCTGAAGCACTGCAGGTGTTGCTGCTGCCATTGCTGCCTGTGGAGGCCTGGCAGCCCCCTGTGACCAAGCTCAGCCATGGGCAAGGAACATTGGCCATAGCTGGGCCAGCTGAGCTGTGTCTGTTGGAGCTGCCCTCGGCACGGCTGCCTGGCATCTCATTGCTGGGAGACTGGAAAGAGTAAATGGGAGCTCAGGAAGAAAGGAGGGCAGGCAAGGGTCCCACAAGGCTCCCCTCCCCAGGAACAGTCTGGCCTTGTCGCCATTCAGTCCAATGACTCCTGAGGTGGGGGGGCTTCCCAGGCTCACCAATGGGTGCTCCAGTTGATAAGTGCTCATGTGGGAGGACCGCAGGGTGATTGGAGTGGAGAGGAGCATGGGGGAAGGGAAGTAGTGTGCTTCCCAGCTGGAGCTAGACCCTGCAGGGAGAGCTGGTCCAGCATGACTAAATGCCAAAGGTGCACGGAATGCTGTTAGCTTCCCACCAAAGGTGGTCCCTATTTTTCTATTTTCATATTTTATGTGCTTTCGAACTACTAGGTTGGCAGAAGCTGGGACAAGTAACGAGACCTCACCCTGTTACATGGCACTAGGGATTCGAACCGCTGAACTGCAGACCTTTCGATCGACAAGCTCAGCATCCCCCACATCCCTTCCAATAGATATATTGTTATATTTGGTGATTCTTAAAGGAGTTGCTGATCAGGACTGAAGAATAAGACTTTAAAGATTTGTTTGAAGGTAAGAGCTAGGGCATGGAAAGAAGAGATCATTCATTTGATTTTAAGGCAATATTATTAAATTTATTTACACTAATAATGAAGGGGGAAATAATGTTTTTATTTATTTTTTCTTTACCCTAGGAGATGATGCATTTGACCTCAGCCTTGGGCTCAATCTGATCATCTGCTACATTTAGTACATTCTTCTTTTTTCTTTCCATTTTTTCTTTTCTGCACTTTCTATTTTTTTTTTTTAGTTTTATTCTTTTTAATTTGTATGAGCTTTTAATTTTTTAATTGTAGTGTTCAAAAAAATATTTTTTAAATGGAAGCAAAAATCCTTTATTTTTTGGGGAATTAACTTTGCTCATCCTCTGAAATCAATCCTGCTTAAGGTTGGGAAGCAGGTCCTCTTAAATTTTTCAGTTCTGGTTTCATATAGGCATCACATAGTCTCTAATGGTGTTCCAGCAGGCAGAACACCATTAGAGACTAATGGCCATCTTGCACCAGGTGGCATACTGGGGAGGTAGTGCTCTTCTCAACAACATTGCCTCAAACACTAACATGCATGTGCAAACTACATTCAGTACAACCAAAATGGGAGGGGGACAGAATATAGTTTCCAGGGATGAAAGTTAAAAAGAAAGACAGGCAGACAGAATTATAATTTATTTTAAACTATACCACTGAATACTATTTATCTTGACAATTTACAATAAAACGTGTTTTAAAATAGCTATTTAAAAATAGTCATCATGTTTGAAAATTAAGGACCAACAATTTTTAAAAAAAGATAGAAATGAATTGGCCAGTGCTGTGCTTTAAGCTTAGAACCATCATGGTTTCAGTGCATTCTTTTCAAGGCCAAACTTATATTTTTGGAGCAGATTCAGAGACACATCCATATAGAGGGCATTATAAAAGTGCATCTGCCACCATTTTAAGGTCATTTTATTTCCAGAAAGGAATGCAGCTGGCTTGTCAACCAATACTGTTATCAATCAAAATTCTTTCCTGGCAACCAGGAAAACATTTAGGGCCACAAACATCCTGACTGTTATGTATTTTGGAGACAATTCAGATCCATTCAGAAGATACTTATTTATTTTTATTTATTTATTTTATTTGTCAAACATGTATAAGATAACAGATATAAGTATAAATATGATTATGAATACAGGAAATAGATACAAATAAATAGGGACAGTAGGACAGGGATGGTTGCCATGTTGGTCGCTTATGTACACCCTTTTCAGGCCTTTTAGGAATGGGGTGAGGTCAACAGAAGACAGTCTAAGGTTAAATTTATGGGGGTGTTTGGGGATGAAACCACAGAGTAGTGCATTCCAGGTATTGGTCACTCTGTTGCTGAAGTTGTATTTTTTGCAATCGAGTTTGGAGCAGTTTACCTTAAGTTTGTATTTATTCTGTGCTCGTGTAGTATTGTGGTTGAAGCTGAAGTAGTCATAGATAGGTAGGACATTGTAGCAGATAATTTTGTGCATTACACCTAGGTCAGACCGAAAGCGGTGTAGTTCTAAGTTGTGTAAGCCCAAAATTTCAAGCCTGGTGGCATGAGGTATTCTGTTGTGAGTAGAGGACTCTTCTTGTGAAATATCTCTGGATTTGCTCAATTGTATTAATGTCCAATATGCAGTGTGGGTTCCAGGCAGATGAGCTGTATTCAAGAATTGGTCTAGCAAAGGTTTTGTATGCCCTAGTTTGCAGTAGTCTGCAATATTACCCGAGAAGAAGCTTCACAAGATTAAGTTAACAACTCTTAATGCCGTTTAGGCAATGCTGTTTCAGTAAGCTCTGGCATTTAGGTCATTAGAGATGAGGACTCCAAGGTCCTTGACAGAGTGAGGGTCATCTACGAGGTTGTATACATATCCACCCTTCACTGAAATTATTCTCTCTAATAATGAGCATCTCCACCATGTGTGAATTCAATTTATTCTTCCTCATGCCCCTGACTGACTGCACAATTTTTAATTATTTGAGAGGGAAGCAAGGGGTTTGGGGGGGAGAGTACCATTGAAAATCATTGCCTTTAAATAAAATAAATGTTGGAACAGATTGTGAAAGGAAGAGATAGAGCAGGAAAGGAGTAGGAACTTGGACAAAATAACTGAAAATAGGAAAAAGTAAAATGGTGAAAAAAATAAAATAAAGTAACTCATTGTTTTCAAGAAGTGTCACCACACCCACACTACAATACATTTGTTGTCTTCTCACCAGTTATTTCAAAGGAGATTGGAACCCCAAATAGGATAATTTTGACATGAGGACAAGTCAGTTAGATAAATAATTACCCAACAACCAGTGTCTCATTCAACAGAAAGTACCATTTGATATTTTTCTTCTTTATGGTGAATAGCACAATAATGTGTTCTATCTTTTAATTTAATTTTAATTTAATTTTAATTTTAAATTAAATTTTAATTTTAAATTTTAAAATTTTGCTGTGTGTGAACTTTGTGGAACTTAAACATGGTTGTTGTTTTTTTAATTAATTTTGTCTCATTGCATTTCTTGAAACTTCAGCGTTTATTTAGTCTTCTCTTGTACTTTTCATAGAATTTATTCCATTTGCAAAAATATATAATCTTCTGAAGAACATTAGCCCTTCCAAACCTTTCTTTGTTCTTCCTCCATTTCTCCTCAACAATCTGGTTGAAGAGAATAGTTTAAACTAGACATATTCCAGCTTCGCAAGGCTTAGAAAATAACACCATATTTGAACAGCTATAATCATTGTTTTAGTGTATTTTTAAAATATTTTTAAGTAGAGCTTCTATATTATGATACAGATAAATATATAATTAAGATATAGAAGCCTCTTCTAGGAAAAAGAAGTGCAAGCCTTTCATACTGTATATTTTTAACAAGGATTAAATATGATTTACAATCAGTTCTTGAATATATGGATGTTGCAGCATCAACCAGGATTTGGGTGCTTGGCAATGTGCACATATTTATGACAACTGCAGTGTCCCAGAGTCATGTGATTTATGATTTTCCCAGCTGACTTCCCACAACAAAGTCAATAGTCATTTAATGACCATCTGATTCATTTAACAACTGCATTGATCTGTTTAACAACCATGGCAAAAAAGATAATAAAGTTGGGTGTAATTCATTTACAATTGTCTTGTTTAGCAATGGAAATTCTAGTCCCAATGAAGGACTACCTGTACATCAATCTGACAATAATTTCCCCATCCTAATTCCACATTTGTAAACTTTCCATATATTCCTTAGTTCTTTTTTCTTTTTTCAGTAGAGTTCTCCAACTTAGCAGCGGCCCCAAACCTTTTAGGATCAGTTCCGTAGAGAGAGGTTTTTCCACAGACTGGAGGGGGCACGGTGCCTGCATCTCGCAGATGGGGCTTCGCTTGTTTGTGCAGCCCAGTTTCTGGCATGCCACAGCCCAGTGCTGGGTCCCAGTCCACAGACCAGAGGTTGGGGACTTCTATCCTACAGCATTATATGAACTGAGCCAGTTTTGGATCAGTTCATTAGCACAATGTTTGAAATCAATCAATCTGCCATTTAAGCCAAAGGGGTTTATATGTTGAAACTCTGGTTCTAATTCTGAGTAATTCCCACAGGTGTTGGGTGCAGTAGATGAACTGAAAATAGGAATAAAGTTTTATTCTGCAACAGAGACCAATTACACTATAAAGCTGTGTCTTTATTTGCTACTGTTGCTTGATTGATTTAATTGTTAATTGATAGTTTCTTACCAAACATTAAAATGTTACTTGTTCAAACATTGCCATCTAGTGTTTCTAAAAGGTATTTGCAATTTCAGATTGATTAATAGAAGGAAGAAAATTGAGTATCATTATTATGCTTTCTTCTTCATTTAATTTATCTGCATTAAAAGAGTTTTTCTCCTACATAATAAGATTCATGTTAATGAAACTTAAGCTATAGTACTTACTAGGCATAACAACGGAATACAAAACATATACTGTTATATGCTAGTTTATTTTGAAGAAGATGATATTTATAATCCCT
This sequence comes from Grayia smithii, assembly GCA_032468115.1. NCBI lineage: Eukaryota > Metazoa > Chordata > Lepidosauria > Squamata > Grayiidae > Grayia > Grayia smithii. The sequence continues at coordinate 8,084 of JANHFM010005985.1, read as the reverse complement.
ATTATTGGCACCACCAATACCAGCAAAATCTTCCAAGATCTTCCATAAGAAGATCGTGCAAAATATTAAATAGCACACCCTCTAGGACATATGGCTAGCTACAAAACATTTGAGCAGAAGATTCTGTCTCTGTACTGCAATATCCTAAATTATCCCCATTCAGAATCATGATTGTTACTGTATCTTATGTAGATGTAATCCTCAAGGTATGACAGGCCATTTAATAAACATTCAAGATTATCCAGAGACAGCTTCTCTGGGCATGTCAACTGTCAGCCATGTTCAGAGGAACTTATCAAACCACTGAGACAATTTCACAAATATACAGAGGGAGGCAATTGGTAGTACTTAAGCTAGTGCCAAGGAGAGTACAAGAACTAAGACAACCATATCAAATGTTAACATCTAAATTGATAAACTTAAATATTAACTTCTGATGGCTGGTACCTGAAAGAATTATGGTAGTGTGCAGGAGAAAAGACTCAGGTTAGATACGACAGAAAAAGCGGAAGGATTTTATGGGCAAAATTTTGGCAGGGAGGAAGAAGTAGATGCAAAAGAACTGAGAAAAGAAGTTGAACCACAAAAACAGATACTGGATGTGACAGAACCCCAAACAAAAAAAAAGGAAATGAGAAGGCAGAGAAAATGGGAATAAACGAAGATGAAGAAGATGAACTTAAAGAAGACAAAGAAGTCAGACATACAAGGGCAACAAGAGCTAGACAGAAGTACTGACTTACAAGAAGAAATATCACTCCTATCGCTAAATGTCAATGGTTTAAACGGCCCAACAAAAGTTATCTGATTATCCAATCAGAAGAAATTGCAATATATGTTAAAGAAAGAATTCCAGTGAAGCAAATTGGCAAAGATGAGGAGGGTAGAATATTAATAATTGAAATAGTTTTAAATGAAAAGAAGGTACTTTTAGTAGGACTATAGGTGCCAAATGAAGGTCAAACAGTATTCTTTAAGAAATTGCACAATATGATCAGGGAATTAGAATATGATAACATTTGTATAGTGGGTGACTTCAACGCAATAGTGAACAGAGAACTAGACCATAAAAGTGACAAATCGAAGAAAAGTAACATATGGCTGTTTACCTAGCTCATTTTTTAAAAATGATATAGGAATTGGGTATTAGAGACAGCAGGAGAGAAAGGAACGAGAAAGAAAGACAATACACATACTATTCGGGTAGACATAACTCATGGTCTAGGATTGACATGGTGTGGGCATCTACAGAGCTGAATGCAGGAATTGAAAAAATTAAAATTGGTATAAACACATAGGCAGACCATAATCTGATTGAAATTAAATGGAAAGGTCAGAAGAGGATAAGAAGTTGGACCCTAAAAAAGCAATTTTAAACCAAGATTAATTCAAATTGAAAATGGAGGAACAGATTTATTTATTCTTTCAAGATTATAAAAAAGAAGATACAAATACCCAAAATCTGTAGGACACTGCAAAAGCAGTTATACAAGGAGTAGTAATATCAGTGGTGGGTTGCTCCCGGTTCGGTCCGGTTCTATAGAATAGGTAGCGGTGATGCTGTGATGTCACCAAACCGATTCTATACTACCGGACTGAAGCCCCCCCGCATGCCCGTACTTACCTGTCCCTGCGTGCAGTGCGCACAGCGCGCACAACGTGCGCAGTGTGCGCAGCACACACAGCGTGCTTACGCGCATGCGCAGGAAGCTTTTTTGAGCTTTTTTTTGTTCAAAAAAGCTTCTGCAAATGCACAGGAGTGCCCATTCGGCTGAGGGACACGCCAACCGCACATGCCAACCACGCACAAAGCGCGTGCACCTACAGAACCGGTAGGAAAGGTAAGTAGAACCCACCCCTGAGTAATATCCTATATGGCCAAGGAAAATAAACAAAGAAAACAAAGGCAGAAAAATCTGGAAGAGGAACTCAGTAGATGGGAGAAAGAACTACAAAAGAGCCACAAAATCAAGAAGTGAAACAACAAATTGACGCAACTAAGCACAAATTAAATATAATTGAGAAGGACAGCTTAGTTCAACAAATCAAAAGTATTAAACAATTTTTTTTTGAAAATACAAATAAACCCAGGTAATGGCTGGCATACAGGCTACAAAAACAGAGGGATAAAAGATGGATTAATAAATTGTACAATGAGGAAGGCAAATTAGTTCACCCCAGTGAAGGATAGAAAATTATAGCCTACGAGTTTTTCAGAAAATTATATGAAGATAAGGAAAAAGTAGGTGAAGATAAGATTTGGCAATATTTATAGAAAACAGGATTACCCAAACTTTTGGTAGAGTGCAAAGAAAGGTTAAATGAAGATATAACACCATTTGATTTACTAGAAGCAATTAAAAAACAAAAAATTAATAAGGCACCAGGCCTGGATGGATTGCCAGTGGAAATTTATAAAAACCATCAGGAACTGTTCAATCCAATACTGTTAGGAAATAAACAATGAGGTACTAAATGAAGCAAAAAGTTCAGCTTCATGGAGGAAAGTGACTATTACTCTGGTGCCAAAAGAAAATTCTCATTTGACATCTATAAAAAATTATAGAACTATCGCCCTACTCAATTTGGACTACAAAATCTTTATGACTGTTATGGCCAACAGACTAAAGAAATTCCTAGAAAATTTCATTCACCCTGATCAAAATGGCTTTCTGCCTGGAAGGCAGACATCAGGATTATATTAAATACCATAAAGTACTATGAGGCTCATAATGGGAAACAGTGTGCAGAAAGCCTTTGACAATGTCAAATGGGATTTCATACTGAATCATTTAAAATTTATGGATTTTGGGGAAAAGTTTATAAAAATGTATGAAGCAATATACTCCAAGCAAGAGGCGAAAATCGTAATTAACGGGGATACAGCAAAGAACTTTCCAATACAAAAGGGTACGGGACAAGGTTGTCTGCTATCACCAATACTGTTTATCTTATCATTAGAAATTGTGGATAGAGCAATTCAAGAAGACATTCAAATTAAAGGATTAAAGATGAATGAAATTTTTAAAGTGCAGGCCTTTGCGGACGACCTTGCCTTCATTATTGAGGAACCCATGCAATCTGGAGTGTGGCTGATGGAAATAGTAGAGGAATATGGACAGGTAGCAGCCCTAAAGATAAATAAGGAAAAAATGAAAATGTTAGTAAAAAATATGAGGGAGGACCAAAAAAAGGAGTTATAAGGAAAAATTGATATTCAGATAGGGAAAAGAAATAGATATTTGGGGATTAATTTGACTGCTAGATGTGCCAGATAATTATTATGTGAAGATAATTATGAAAAACTAATTGATCAAATCAAAATAGACTTAGAAAGATGGACAAAATTACAACTCTCATTTATGGGGAGGATTGCCACTGTCAAGATGAACATTCTTCCCAAAATATTATTCCTATTTCAATGTATTCCAATTCAGCTTAAAAAGGGTTTTTTTATAACTTTAAACAAAATTATAGTAAAATTTGTATGGCAAGGGAAACGACCAAGGATCAAACTAAAACTGTTACAGGATGCAAAAGAAAGAGGGGGATTCAGACTTCCAGATTGGGAAAAATACAGATTAGCAGCAACTTTAATTTGGATAACTGATTGGATTCATCTTAAAAATAGAAGATTATTGGCACTGGAAGGGCACGATCTCCAAATAGGCATGCCTTTTTGTGGGATGATAAGTACAAAGTCCACCAGTACTTCCAAAGGCACTATATTAAAAGGGCACTTTTAGACATTTGGCTTAAAACCAAAAGGAATAGCTATATGGAAATTCCAAATTGGGTATCAACTCAAGAAATGCTCACGCATCCAAATTTGATAAAAACAGGAAGGGTGGTTACATATAAAGAATTATTAAATGAGAAAGGAGAATTGAAATCAAGGAATAACCTAAAAGAAGAAGGAATCAAATTAGAATGATGGGCATACTTACAAATTCAATCTAACTTTATGAAAGACAAATTGGACTGGGGTATAAAAATTGAAGATACAGAATTGGATAAAATGTTATTGAGCATGGAGAGTAAGGCCATATAGAAATTATATCACTATTTATTGGAACAGGATATGTATGAGAGCAAATTAAAGAGACAATGATAGTTTAGAGTAGATGGTTTGGATAAACATAGATTTGGATAAATGGTTAAATTTGTGGGAAAATAATATCAAAATTACTCTGGCAGCCTCTTATAAAGAGAACCATTACAAAATACTTTACAGGTGGCATTTCCCTCCTACTAAATTGGCAAAAATCAATAAGAAAAACTCTGAAATATGCTGAAAATGTGCGGTCGTCTCTGGATCTTACTACTACCATATGTGGTGGGAATGCCAAAAAGCAAAAAAATATTGGCATCAAATAAGGAGTTGGTTAGAGGAGATATTAAGGATCGAAATAGAGGTCAAACCAGAATTTTTCCTAGTGGGCATGATAGATGACAAATTCAACAAAAATGTAACCTATCTAATATTGCACATATTAACTACTGCAAGGTTGGCTGACATATGCCCAGAGATGGAAATGTAAAGGGACACCCTCAAATGAAGAAATATTATGTAAAATTTATAACTGTGCAGAAATGATACTTAGTATGGAACTTAAAAATAAAAATGAGACAGCATATTACAAAATCTGGACAAATTTTATATATGGCTAGAAAAGTGGAAGAATGCTAAGGGGAAATTGGAATAAATAACAATGTATATGTGTACACAGAATATACAAGATAATGGTGTACAGATATGGATATAGTGGTTTAAGTAGTATTTTAAGTATTCTATAGGTTACTATTAATTTAAATATGTATATAGAATGTGAGAGATACTATGTAACAACTTGGAATAGATGGTATGTTAGAAACCAGTGACATCTAACCATGTCCAGTATTCGTTTTAATTTGCTTTATCAATAAAAAAACTTTTTAAAAAGTAAAAGAAAAGAAAAGGTAGGAGAGTTGGGGCCAATCTCCAATTGGGGGGCAAGAGTTATCATATAAGCATACATTAAAGATTGTTTTGGAATGAGAGATGTAGACAAATCTACTGCCTGCTGCTTGAAAAGAGAGTGGGAATGTTGCCACAGTTGGGGAAAATTCAAGAAAGAATGCAGTGGGAGAAATCTGAGGACTACCACTCACCCTATAGTCAGCTAGCTGAACATTTTTGGACTTACCACTGTGAAAACATGACCACCCATTTTGATTGTTATATGCTTTTCTTTTTTCTGTCTAACTATTATCTTGATACTTTCAAAGCAAGATAGGAAAATTGTAAATGTAGATGCTTAGCTTAGTTTTCTTCACAAAAGAAACAAACAAACAAGAATAGAATGGTTGTGATTTCTGGAATTCTAAGTTAGAGAGCAAATACTGTAGACCTGGATTTATGACCCAGCATGTCCTTGAAATCACCAAGTTCACCAAGCCACTGGTGAATATTACAAATGCAACATGTAAAAAGAAGACTCATGGGGGACTATTGCAATTTATTAGAAAAAAGATGGAATACATTATTATATTTAGTAGGTCAGAATAATCTAAAGTCAGGTAAGAAATCACATGGCATGACAAAGTATAATACAGTTACCTAAAATGAGAACATATATGGAATATCACAGAAGGACAATTTTGTCATAGAATGGCAATCAAAACAGTTTTGGTTTGACAGCATTCCATAAGCTTTTGGCAATCAAATGTTGAGCTTTCAGAGCCTTTTCTCTTTGTGCTATTATCTCTTCAACCCCAATACTTGGCTTCAATTTCCTAAATGGAAAAGAAAAAAATTAAGAAAGTAAATCTATGTGTTTAAATCAAATTGAGTAATTAAAGAAACAATTATATTATTATTTAGTATATCTAATTCACACTCATACCACATAGCTAAAGCATGTACCAATTCCAATATGCCCACAGCTGTGTTATGGAAGTGTCATTCATTTTCATCCAAGATGTGTCTGTCATTCATTCACACTCTGTGTATAATTTTAAGAGTTATAATGCAACAGATTTATGCAGAGTGTGTAGTTGTTCATCTCAAATATAATGGGAAGCCATGTGTTCTTCTGTATATTTATGCTCGTCTTTCCAATTGTTAAAATTGGAAAATTGTTGAAATTGTTTCCAATTTCATCTTTTTGTCCCTTTGTGGAACCATGTTTCTCTTCTCTGATGTTTTTTGTTTTTCAATCTCTGGGGTAATGTTTTTGCTTGGGCCTTCATTATCTCATTTTTCAGTGTTTCCCAAGTGCCTTGAACTCTTTTTCATTCTAGGATATCCATTGGTGTGATCCTTCCTAGTCTCTTTCTTAGCTTGTTGAAGTCAGCTCTCTTAAAATTTAAAATATTAGTCTGACTTGGTTTAAGTTACCTTTCATTGCCCTTATGTAAATTCAGATGTGTCATAGTCACTCTCCCCCAAAGTTCTTGTCACTTCTACTCCCTCAGCCATTTCATCCCTCTTAGTAAGAATTAAGTCCAGTACAGCTGTCCCTCTTGTTCCCTCAGCTGGCAAGCACAAAGAATTTATACTATTTATTGCACACAGTCCATTTCACTGGAATAAAGATGTGTGGTTTCATTGTATGTGCCTCTTATAAAAGCTTAGACTACTTATTCTTAGTTGGGAAGCTGCTTTGATAAGAATTTCTTAAATGCCTTCTATACGGCATGGTTAGCATAGTATTTATGCAATGCTAAGCCTGTGTATTTTAGAATAAAAATAGCTATGGACCCCCTTTCTAAGCAGAATGTAATTCAGCATGTTTCTTGGATTTAGAAAACAATATATTTTAATTAACCCAAGCAACAATTAAGTAAACTGCATGGCAAGAGAAATAAATAGAAAAGGAACTCAAATCAATGGGAGTTTAATAAAAAGAAGAAAATAAAAATAGTTTTGGAAATATTTCCAATAAAAATAATGAAGCCACAAAATAAGACAATGTGGACAGATATTTAGCGAAGGTTAAATACAGAAAGTGGAAAGAAGAATTTGAGAATTGTGGGAATTATAGACATGGAGTATCTGTTTATTTTGAATGAGTTTAATCTTCAAAGTTAAAACAACAACATTGTAGAATCCCAATGTAATTAGTGGATGATTTGACTGAAAATTTATAGATTTATTTATAACAAAAGTTTATAGCAGTATTTGTTTGTTTGTTTTATATAGCTGCCTACCTCAAACAAGTGACTTTGGCTGGAGAACAATCATAAAGTCAGTTAAACCAAGTACAAGTATAATATAAAAATAAATATATAAATATAGCAACTAAGAAACATTGCAACCAAAAAATATTGATATAAACAAGACACACGGCTTTTAATCTGCTTGAGGCCACAAGCACATAACCAGATCTTCAAGATCTTACAAAAGCCATTCCAATCTCTGGAAGGATAATGTTCCAGAGCAAGGGTGAGTTCTACTTACATTTACTACCAGTTCGCAATGGGAGCATGTGTGCACCAACTGTTGCAAGCCATGAAGGGCTTTAAAGATAACAACCAGCATTTTGAATTTCACTTGGAAAAAGACTAGCAACTAATGCTGCTCACACATTAGGGGTATTACAAGTGTTGTCAAATACCTTACTGAAGGATCTGAAGTATATTATATCCACATCATTTCCTTGATCCACAAATTTACTCAATTTATCAATGAATGAAATAAGGTTTGTGTGGCATGATCTGTTTTTAACAAACCATGTTGGCTTCTAGTATTACTTTATTTAAATCTGCAGCTTAATTATCTTTTGTAGGATTTCTCCAGGTATTTCTCTCTAGCTGATTGGTTTATAGTTTCCTGGATTTACCTTTTTCCCATTTTTGAAGGCTGAAACCACATCAGCTCTTTTTCAGTCCTCTTGTAATTCTACCATGCTCCAGGACTTCTGAAAGATTCTGTTCAATGGTTCCAAGATCACATCTGCCAACTCCTTGGGATGTAAACTCTGGATCCAGACTCACTTAATAACTACCGGCCAGTCTCCAACCTTCACTTTATTGCGAAGGTTGTAGAGTCCGTGGTGGCCCAACAGCTTCCACAGTTCCTGGAGGAAACGGACTATCTAGAC